>PISX010005942.1:0-102467 GCA_004024625.1 Mellivora capensis
CAATGATTTGATAAGCTATCTAGCTGATCTCCTGCTACCTGATGTCATCTCAGCTGCTACTTCTCCGCCATCTTGCTCCTACTCCCCAAGTCCTTACATTTTGCACCCAACGTGAGTGCGTCACTCACCTCACTCTAGTCCTCCCCCCATGGATAGCTGTATGTTGCTGAGAGGATCAACTTTTTCCATGTCTATTAAATTCATTGATGCTGTTGCTTTTCCAAAGTCACTATTCTACAGTCACCCCTTCATACCTGTTATCTTTATATTCAGCCTTCTTATATTCCAATTTATAATATACTCAGTTCTGGCAAACAGTATTATATAGTGGGAAAAAATGGTTTTTACTGTGCTTCAGTTTGCTGAATTGTAAAATGACAGTAAGAGTAATAATACTTACAAAATTGTTGTGATTATTATATGAGATAAACATTCAAAGCACACAATATGCTGCCTGGTTATTAATAAATGTCAATGTGGAGAAATAAGCAAGATTGTCTTTGAATCTTGAATGAGCCAGAGGTTGGTTTGTTGTTTTTTTTTTGTTTTTTTTTGTTTTTTTTTTCAGTTTTCTAGCTTTCCCTCCCCTTAGCAACAAGCTCAGCTTCAACTCAGGTCTCCACATACTGCACCACACTCATTTCCATATCCCTCTACATCTCTGGGCCCTAAATTCCAACTGCATGGTACCCCTCCCCAAATGAATTACCCTCTCAACTATAGATTGCACCATGCACATCTTATCAGAGGAAAGAACATCTCAGAGGTGGGGTATTTTTGCTCATCTGCATTTGTCTAAGCCACTCCAAAGGATGGTGATTGAATAGGAACCCCAGTCATCTCCTGACCATTTTGCCCATGAGTCTCTGCCTGCACCAGACGGTATTTACTGAACTTCACTCAAACTCCCTGTATATAAACTCCTACGTGTAAAGCACCTAAGGCAGAGTAAAGGAAATAGTAAATGTTATCAGTTCAGCTTTTAGAGCCATTTATCTCAAACATTATGGTGGTGCTTCATGAATATAGACTGTTACAAATATTGTCTTGTGATCTTTAGGACTCATGAAAGAACTAGTAACTGTCCCTTACCTCCCAGGAAATATTCACAGTTAAATATTTGGATTTAAACTGAGGTAAGGACTTTTCAAAGTGTCACAAATGCTACCCCAATTAGAAAAAATTCAATTTGTGTGTATGTTGATATGTGTACTTTGAACATAGGAGCACCCAAATGAAATTGACTAGGAAATAGAGAGATTCTTCTCTCAAGACAATTATTCAGAACTTACTATGTGCAATATCCTATCTTGATATAATCAACCATGAGCTGCCACTTAAGGGCTTGCTATACAGGTGTTTCTAATTTTGATATGTGAAGAAAACTGTCTGAAAATATATAGTGGCAATTCTCCAGACCTAAAAAAAAATCCAATTTTAAGTGACTGGTTTCTCCATTCTTATTGTAGATAAGTTCTAGAATACTCTTGCTTCCGTTAGTGAAAATTGGATCAAGTGAAGAAAAATATTAGCAAATCATGCATCTTTTAATATGCTCTGAGCATATGACAATTCTTGCTTGAAATACTGTGAAATTACTCGGTCTTTGTTCAGGGTAAACAGAATTCCCTAGAACTTAACCAGTGCCAAACAGAGCTTCAGATATGTTTCTCATTCCCATGCTACCCCCAAGGATGGGAAGAAGGGAACATAAGTAGGTAAAACAAGTAAAAAGATAAAAAAATATAAATGTGTTAGTATATGCAGAAAGCAACGGTTGTCTCCTCTGTGTTCATAGGTTTCTTATACTCAGAAATGTAACTGAGAGAATGAAAATTCTTATTAAACATTTTAGACTTGAGGTTTGACATCATTTATAATAGTCAACAATTTCCTAAAGATGTAAGGTTGAAATCCTGATTTAATTTAGCTTATTTTTAACCAGAACACATTTGCAACGAAAAGCACTCAAAATGAACTTAATAGCCTTCTGAGTCTTTAGGCCCCAGAGTTTCCAGCATTGAACAATGCTAAGTACAGATACTTAAGAAGTAACAAACAAGAATACATGATTTTATATCCACTTATTAAGGTCAGTGTCCTTATCAAAGGGATATTTACTCAAGACATTGTGCTTTAAAGCATTTTAGGTTCAGTCTGAAGTAAATTGCAAACAATTCCTCATGGATTAGATCATTTAACTTAAACAAACCTGGTTGAACTCAATGATGTCAGAACTCCCATCGTTAATTTTTATCATCACAATAGAAGGGCTTTCAGTTTCTTATATTCCCTTATGCCTTTTTTTCTCCCATGAGTTTATGGTTTTCTTATTCTCTAGTTCACTTCAAATTGAAAGTAAAGCCAATATGTGAAAAATATAACACATAAAAGAAAGTCAAGAATTCAGGAAATGTTTGAAACAGCACATTTATTCCTCCATAGTTAATCTCTTAAGGTGTATTTATATCCTGCCAATGGAAGTTTGTAAAAGACACACTAACTTGAATTCCAAATCTTCCCATTATTTTCTATTGTAAATTCCTGTAGGATAGCTATATTTTTGTAAGATTCCTTCAGTTCTGAGACAACACTTGATATTTTGTTGTACCAGAACAATAACAATCTGTAAAAACTAACATAGCTTTTTCTTTTTTTCTTTAAGAGAGAGAACGGGTTGGGGGTGGTGCGGGGAGGCAGACAGAGGGATTGAGATTCTGGAGCAGGCTCCCCACTGAGCAAGGAGCCTGATGCAGGGCTCGATTCCATGACCTGAGATCATGACCTGACCCAAAATAAAGAGTCCATGGCTCAACCAACTAAGCCACCAATATGCACTGCTAACACAGCTTTTTTAAAGACAGCTTTTCCACCCAAGAAATATTTTAAGAAGGGCTCGTTTCTTAATATCCTCTCTTTAAATCCATGTATAGTATTCCTTTAATATGATTTCCATTGTTAAGTGTTTGCCTTCTTCTCAGGTCATGATCCCAGGTCCTGGGATTGAGCCCAGCATCACCGGGCTCCTTGCTCAGTGGGGAGCCTGCTTATCCCTCTCCCTCTTCCTGCCGATCCCCCTGCTTATGCTCTTTTGCTCTTTCTCTGTCAAATAAATAAATAAAATACTAAAAAAAAAAAAAAATTTTAAAAAATGATTTTCACTGAAGAGTTCATTGGAGTGGAACTGCCTAACTAATAAGGATTTGGGAAGAATAAAAGTGAAATAGTAAAATGGAGAGGTAGAAGCCAATGAACATTAAATTCAGCTGCTATAGTATAGGCTTTGCATTGGATATTTCTGTTGCAGTATATAATAACATTTCAAGGATCTCTGCATGGACAAAAATGTGGAATTCAAGGTATGTTGAAAAATTTCTTGGAAACTGAATATGTAGGTTAAAATAATTTTTTGTATTTATTTAATTAACACTTCGTGATTTAAGCAAGAAATGTAAATATGAAGTCAGCTCATTTGAGACTGGATAATTAAGTTATGAAGTAACATGATATTTCTATAGAGCATCTTTCAGAGGCTTCTATAAAGAAAATAATATGATGAAAACTCATTTTGCTCTATTTAAATGTGTGCTTTCACAAATGAGTGATAACTATGCTATTGCCATATTCAATAATATATTTTTTTAAAGTAGGATGTTTAAAAAGTTGTATATAAGCATCTGCCCTGAATTTCATAAATGATGCATCCTCAAAACCAATTTTCTCTGAGTAACTTTCCTCCAATTGGCTCTTTAACATACAGACGATTTACAGAGGTTGAAATTCCCTTAAACTTGTTATCCTTACCCTCAATGAACAGTCCTCAAAATGGTGAAATGGAAACTTGGATTCATGAAATTCCCTGGTACTTCCTTTTTTAATAAAATATTTTATTTATTTATTTGAGAGAGAGAGCTCACAAGCAAGGGGGAGGGGCAGAGGAAGAGGGACAAGTAGACTCCCTGCTGAGTAGGGAGCTGGATGCTGGGCTCAATTCCAGGACCCTGGGGTCATGTCCTGAGTCAAAGGCAGGCGCTTAACTGGCTGAGCCACCCAGGTACCCCTTCCCTTGGTACTTCTAATATTAACCACACTATGAGACATTTTTACTTATGCAGGTGGAGTTAGGTTCTGAAGGCAGAAGAAGAGGGTTGGGTGAAAATATGGACATAAAGTAGAGGGAGCAAGGAAATCTGGAGCCTGGGAGGGAAAGGATGAGATTCATGAGAACAAACTGGAAATTGCATCAGTCTTATGACCTCCAAAACTCCCTCTCCAAAGAGAAGAAGCTGTCGACCTTGTCATGCTAGAAATGCACCTATGCCAGAAATGAAGAAGCTGAAGAAGGATTTGTCAGGAGCTGGAGTTGCTATAGGATCCGCTGCTGTCCCATGCAGGCAAGGTGAGCCAAGGGATCAGGACAACATGCATACTCATTTTTAAAGGGAGACATTTAAAAATTTTAATAGGGGAATAATAATAAAAAGATTTGCAATTTTCATTCTGGCCTCAGAATGAAAAGGAGACAAAGGCAAGATTATAGGCAAAAAGAAAATACATGGCTAATACAACAATCTTGAGGAAACCAAGGCAGGAGTTCTAGATATAAGGCACAGAGTGCAGAACAGAACCAACAGATGTTTAAAAGTTAAGTGAGTGATTTTTGATCACTGAGTGTTTATGGATAGTGGGGAAAGAGGAAAGCTTACAAAGAGTCCCATGTTTCTGACTTAAAAACCTGGGAAATGAACTGGACTTAAAATCTAGGAGGCAGGCCTGGAAAGAAATATGACTACCTCAGGCAGGAATCTTGAGTTTACTGCTTCAACTTGATGACCTCATGCAATTAGAAAAATTGGAGAGAGATTGAGTTTAAGGATGGGGAATATAAAAATGCTTATGAGATTCATTTTTCCTTCAAAATAAAAATAGTTTTACTGACTCTCATGGTGGGAAGAATGTATTTTCTTTAAAACATGCCTTATGTGCTTTGATTGTTTAGAACTGTGTCACTGCTTTTATCCTCTAAACTTTACTATCTTGCAATTTTAGAAGATTGATCCTATTATTAAATTGAGAGCCATATATAAAAGATAAGTAGGCTAAATATGATGACAGCTTGCATATCACTTGTTTGGGTAATGCAAAGTCATTGCAACTGAAGCAATGGAACAAGGTGGTAATGTCTGATGGGGGCAAGAAACAAATGGTGCCAAAGAAGAGAGTTGTAAAAGTCATAAGAAGATAAGATTTTAATAAGGACGGAGCTGTCAATAGCTCTAATGCTAAAGGTTTAACCAAGATGAAGATGGAAAGTGTGCAAGTTTTTCACACTGAAGTTCACAATTTGTTGATTTGTTCAATGTGTTCATTAAGAAGTCAGGTGTGCATTTGAGACATTTTAGCAGAGTGATAGAATAATTTCAGATCATCTCTTAACAGAGGGGTTTGGCTAGAGAGATAAAGAGGACTATAGCTAAATAGAGATATAGGGAAGTAAGGAAATTTGTTTTTCTAAGTTTAGAAAACCCATAAACAATCGTGTTAAAGGAGGGAATAGACAAGTAGATTTTGAAGATACAGGAAGGAGATGGCATTTATATCTAGGAACATTTAAATGTACTAACGTTGAAAAAGTACCTTTGAGGTTCTTCCCTTCTATACACACCCAGATACACATATTCCCTCAAAAGTAATGAGCCCATTTGAAAAGCCAATTCTTCCTGGGGCGCCCGGGTGGTTCAGCGGGTTGGGTGCCTGACTCTTGGTTTTGGCTCAGGTCATGATTTCACAGGTTTTGAGATTGAGCCCCAGAGTCTGCTTGAAGATTCTCTCCCTCTATCTCCTCTCCCTTTCCTGCTCTTTCTATCTCTCTCTCCTCAAATAAATAAATACATCATTTAAAAAATTGCCAAATCTTCTTGAAGCAATAACTCCTAATTTGAGTTAATTAAACAAGGAAGTCATTAGACTGAAATGGTATTAATGCTTTAGCAACCAACATGAGCAAACCCAAACCTAAGACGGTAAATGCCTCAAGGTTAAGAAACCAAAACCCAAGGACAGTCAATCACAGTCAACCAGCCTTTACCAAATAAAGGCAAAGGCTTAGCTATAGCCCATCAAATAATTGCCTTGCTTTGCTTCCACTTCTTTTCTATGAAGGTCTTCTAACTCCTATAGGCAAAGCTTTCATAACTACTTTTTGTTTGGTGCTGTCTGGTTCCACTTGATTTTTCTTCAAAATCGTAATATTTTGAATATGCCCCAGTTTATCTTTTAACATCCGAGATAAATATATTTCCCCAAACCATTGTCATTTTCTCTCTTCATCTTCTTTTCTCTTCCTCTCTGTCTGGCCATCATTTCTCTCTCCGCTCTTTCCGATCTCAGGATACTACTAGTATGATATTACAATAATCAGACCCTCTCTCTTTTTTAGTGATAACCATGTAAGAAATAAAATAAAGGGCAGACACAAAGCTTTTGAAGTACATCAGATTCTAAAAGATAAAACTCATGTGATTTACCATTTTGAAAAAATAAAACACTTGCAGATGTTAGATATTTAGATGCTTTTAAACCAAAGAAAAACTAGGATCCTGATTTAAAAGCACTTTTGGTGAGCTAATTGTTTTATTGACTGCACTAGAAAATGACTGTCACTTTTCTAATCTACATTTGAATAGTCACTGTGTAGCTCCAATCCTTGCCATTCAAAATCTGAGGCATGGGCATTTTCCTTCTGCTTTTTAACATTTTCCCAATTCAAATTTTCCCATACTCATCTTTACTATTAACAGATTTCAGTATTTTAGAAATGTACATTTGTATGGAACCCTAATGAAATTAAAGACAAGCAACTCTAGTTAAAATTACGTGGCTATTTCAATATTTAATAGTTTCATGGCAATGTTTCTAAGTCATTCTTTGTTGTTCCTCAACAGTAACTTTTTGAGGCAATGAGGAGTGCTACTGAAAGCAAAAAGATGTGCACTTCACCTCTCTTTCCCAATATGACCCCAATCAACCAATTTTTTGCTAGCAAAATCCTGTCGCAAATGTTTAAGCCTGGAATATTTCCAGCCTACTGGAGCTAGACCCGTGTCAAATAAAGGGCATTTTATATTCTGAAACAAAATTACAAACAACTTCTGGCTCTTTTACCCATGTCAAGTATCTGAATAAAATGAGTGAGTCTTACTATACTTTCATTAATGAGCCTAGTGTAAATGCTATTATATTAGTTGAAAAACTAGTCCCCTTTTTTCAAAAAAAATTTTAATATCAACACAGTTTCAATATAATATTATCAAGTAATGGAAAAGCAAGTTTTCTGTAGATTTACAGATTTCCATAGATTTGTTTCTAAGCTAACATTCAATGGAATTAATTTTCTGGTAGCATAATAGTCAAGATATCACAGTACTCCAGTTGGATGGTTTACTTGGATCGTTATATTAAAACAACAGAACAGTGGAGAAGGGACCTATTAGATTTGGGATTAATATAACGGTTAGCATATCTAGACTAATTATTTAATAAACATGCATTTGGTGAGTAAAGGTTTAGTTTTGAAAACTCTTGACTGTGTTATACAGTCTCTTTAGCTCTTCTATTGCTCAGTATTAGCTGAGGAAATGATTTTGAAGTTCTTTTTACCACATTAAAATGTAGTATGTAGCGCCATGAATTATGTGCTTACTCTATCATATAAAAGTAACAAACCCTTTCAGAATGGCTGAAACATTGCCTCAATATTAAAATAAAATAGAATACTTTAATCATTGGGTTTCTTTGTTGTAATTGCTAGAATTTATGTATATTCACATGATATTTAAAAATTGGAAATCAAGTAGTCAATTCATCTTTTTGAAACATGCCTATTCATCTTTTTGAAATATTGAAATATGCTTAAGGTCATGAAGAACCAATTAAAATAGGACTAACTACAATTTATTTAATAATGACCATATGCCATTCAAAATTCCAAGTGTTTTGTATGCATTAACTTATTCAACGTTCATAGGGCCATATGAAACAGGTATTATTATTACCTAGGGAGAATGAAGGAATTTCCCCAAGATTACACAGTAACTGATAGATAAAGCCAGGATTCTAACCCCAAATTCTGGCCTCAGAGCTTGCCTTCAGCTGCTTTGGTTCTGGTCTTGAAGTCCACGTGTTTTTTTGTTTATTACTGTTTTGTGTCTTTGCTTATTTGTTTTTTCTTTTTTTTTCTTTGTTTGCTCATCAAATATGCTTAGCAAATACCTTCTGTTTAGATCATACAAATTTTATTGAACAATATGTGTCAGGTGGTAAACAGAGCAGCAGGATTATTAAAATGAATAATGCAATCCTTTCCTTTGAGATGCTTAAAGTCCAATCAATGAAACGGACATTTTAAAAAGTATTTTAAATGTGAATACTAACATTATCGCTATCATCATAAACTAATATTTTATAAAGAAATACTATGCTCATTACTCAGCATTCAGTGTAAAAAAATGCTATCATCCTTTCCTTTATTTATTTCCTTATTTATTCATTCATTGTTTCACCTAAACATTCATCCAAATGTTTGTTGAACTCATATGTTATGCTAAACAATTATAAGCACTTGAAAAATCAAGTAAATGAAATAAAGCCATTTCCTTACAAACCTAACAAATCAGTGGAGAAGAGAGATTTTAAATAAATAATCACACCCTGGGGCACCTGGGTGGCTCAGTCAGTTAAGCCTCCAACTCTTCATTTTGGCTCAGGCATGATCTCATAGTTGTGGGATGGAACCTCACCTCAGGCCCTGGGCTCAGTGCACAGTCTGCTTGTCTCTGCTCCTCCCTCTGCTCTCTATCTTTCTCTATCTCTAAAATAAATAAGCAAAATATTTTTTAAAAAAATCACACCCAGTTAAATATGTACAACTTGTAAATATATACTTTGAGTAAAGAGTAAATAATATAATGAGGAAGTATGACAAAGTGACTTGATTTACACTGAAAGTTCAGGCTAGGTTTTTCTCAGGAAGTGAATATAAGCATAGCACTGAAAGATGTATAATGGCTGATCAAAAATTTGGGTGTTAACAGATGGTATGTTTATAATTGTATCCATCTACACGGATAAATTTATAAATGCAACATAAGGCCTCATTTGGTAAGGTTCAAATGAGTGGTATAGAGCACTGGTATCCAACTTCGAGGTTTTTGACCTTGAAATTCACCACCAGCAAAAACCTGGAAGCCAACATCAAATTGCCAACTTTTTATTTTATAGAAGAATGTCATTTAAAAACAGTGACAGAAATAATATCTGTAATTATCATCCTTTCCTAAGAGAATTTTAAGACTAAAAAATGTAGGCACCATAAAATTAAGACTACTTCTTTAAAATAAATAACTTTTTTCTTTATCTTTTTTTCTCATTTCATGAAGAAGCAACAAATTTCAATTAGGATCTGGAAATCACTGGACTAAAGAAACTTCTGCTTCTTTGATGTGTTTATAAGCAGACTGGATTTGGATAATGAAATGTGTCCTTTTAGATGTAGGAACCAAGAGGACCAAACAGGCCTGGGACATTGAACAGAAAAGTAGGATTTGAGATAAGACTTGAATCAGAATAAGAATCACACAAAATGTCAACTATACTTGAAAACTCAGGGCACATGAGAACTGATAAAGCCTAAAATTTTCGTTTAGTGTCTCGGTCTTCCAAGTCTCCTAAAATGTGATAACATATTCATATACAGACAGTCACACAGACATCTCTCTACACTCACACACACACACACACACACACACACAAATATACATATATACATAACCATTAAATGTTAAATTTATACATTCTGATTGGCTTTGGGTCTTCCCTGAATCATTTTACTCCTCTACACTCACAGCCTGACAAACAGTGCACCTGCTTAACTGGGCTAAGTGCCAGAAAAAAAAATCAGGGAAATTAATTTCCAAGAGCAGTAGATAAATGGCACACCTCATTAGAAAATCTATTTAAAAGGCACATCAGGAGATGTCTGCAAGACTTTCATAAGAAATTGATGCTTCCTACCATCATGTCCTTGCTGGCTTTCTTCTCACATTACCGATCTTCCTTCCTGGTAATAAGATTCAAATTCAAGTAATGCTTATTGAGTGCCTCCTATGTGCCAGGCACGTATGTTTTACATAGATTATCTTATCTAATTCTTACAAAATTGTTTTGAAATAAGTATGTGGAACGCATGCAAAAATTATCAAATGTGCTTCTTTGAGACCTCCTGGTACAGCCATATAATGATTTTTCTTTCTTATGGATAAAGATGCTAATAAATTATGACCCTTGTTCTTAGGCAAGAAAATCCAAGAGTTGGGGCACCTGGGTAGTTCAGTGGATTAAGCCTCTGCCTTTGGCTTGGGTCATGATCTCAGGGTCCTGGGATTGAGCCCTGCATGGGGCTCTCTGTTCAGCAGGGAGCCTGTTTCACCTTCTCTCTCTCTGCCTGCCTCTCTGCCTACTTGTGATATCTGCCTGTCAAATACATATATAAAATGTTTAAAAAAAAGAAAAGAAAAGCCAAGAGTTACTACAACTTATTCCTGTACCTTCTGACCTAGAGGAAAATCATTAATATCTACTAGTGCATGAGTTTGTAGTGATCTCTTTAGAAATCCTATTTTTTTTGCATTTATTTAGAGAGGAAAAAGTCATCTCTTTATAAATAAGGCAAACAAGTTTGTAAGGAATTTCAACCAAAGCCCACACATTCTGATCCTGTAAGAGTTATTAAATCATCAGGGCACCCCTCCGTTTTCCAAAAGAGCTTCCTGGCTGAGTTTGCAAAAGTTTGGGGGCAAGGCCTCCAGCAGCCTTTATGATCCTCTGGCCACAGTTAATTAAAAAAAAAAACCATTGCCCTGCATTAATCACTTAACCACCATCAGCACCCCAACTTGACCTTTCTGAAGATTCTCATCTTCCAGGAAAAAAGTACAAGCAAGATGGATAATATCTGGGTGGTCAGAATCTTGGTTTCTGCTTGTTGTCCTGAGGGAAGTATTAACAGCTCTCATTCTCACTCTCACAAGTGTCCTGTTTTAGATAAGTCATATACTGTCATCCTGTGTGGTGGCTTTGTATGCTCTTAAATCACTAAACTGGAACTACATTTCCCAGAATTCCCTTATGTGTAAGGTCTAGGTAACAGTTGGGCACAAGAGAAATTTGTATGAGCTTTAGAAAGCCAAACAGAAGGATTAGCCTTTATTTATTCTCTGAAGGTTGATGTAGGGCAGGTGCTGTTGCCGCTCATGCACATTATCACCCATATGCTGGCTGACCTTGACAGGTGGCAGCAGCCGGCCGCATGTTCTCCGGTTCCCACTAGACTGCCTCCTTCAGCATCTCCAAATCCTGGCCAGGTGCTTGGGCAGTTCCGTGGTGGGCGGCACCAATTTATCTTGAGCTCGCCCACATCATTGTAATTTGAGGTGGTGAGAGTCAAATAAGTGTTCCAGTTTGTCCTTCGTCTCCCTGTTCTTTTTCCATCTGCCCTTTTCAATGATGGGGGTCAGGACATGCTTCCCCAAATACGGCACCTTGGTATAGTGAATGTTTTCAGCTGGAAGAATTTGAGAAATGACATATGCAGGAAGGACTTTCTGACATTCCCCTGAAGCGGGTCGTAAAACTCTTGTGAGGAAGGTGTCCTCCCTAAACCCAAAGGAAAGGAATATCATTTCCAGGATGCCCAGAGGAATCTGAATGAACAGCCCTTGCTGTTTCCCTCAATTTATGACACTTAGCTCCTACTCTTTTTGTCCTGTCACACTCCACCCCCCACCCTTTCCCCTTTTCATTAAACCTAGCATAAAAATGCTTGGGCTTAACTGCTTCTTAAGGTCTTCCTTTCTTTATGAAAGCTCCTGTGTCTCATAAAACTTACATTAAATCAATCTGAATGCTTTTCTCTTGTTAATTTATCTTTTGTTAGAAGGGTCCTGGCCAACATTTTAGAAAAGTAGAGAAAAAAATGTATTTTTCCTCTCCTACACCAACTTCCAGTTTACTGACCCATGACCTAGTTCCAGAAACACTTCAATAGCCCTACCTAGACTGCTAATCAGCTCCCATGAGTGCATAAGCCATACATTAAATCTTCTATTCTATATCACTCATAGTGACTCGACTCAACTCTACTCCTAGTGATCAAATTCTGACAGATACACCATATTATTTTTGGATAGTGTTTGAACTTTATTTTTAAGAAGAAATGAAAGGTAGGTGCAATCGTTTTTCTAGTATCTGGTTTTGGTATTTCTTTTTGTTTGTTTGTTTGTTTTGTTTGTTTGTTTGTTGATGTCCTAAAATTTATCTTGTTTGATAGGAAGCAGCAAAATCACAAATTTTGGTGACCAGAAAGCAAGGTGCTATTCTCATTTGACAGGCAAGGACACCAAATTCCTAGTCATGTTACCTAGCTCATATTATAAAGTTGGAGAATGAACTCATGTCTCCTGAAAGAAGCACATAAAAGCCAATGCTATGTGTGCCTCACAGGTAGATTATTTGGGTACAGCAATGCAAATTCAGAAATTTAGGAAGTGTGAAAGTCGCCTAGAAGAGAATCATTCTTTTTGATCCAGTACAGTATTTACTTATGAAAATAGATTTTCATTTCCCTATGAACAACTCCTTAATGCCTTAAAAGTGTTTACCTACTTTTCTAAAGTGCCAGAGAGTAATTTTGAACCCAGAGACAGCTGCCCTGTCTGGTCTTCAAAGTTATTCTCAGTATGCTTTCTTTTATCACTAGCCTTGTATTAACAATACATATTTCAAGAACATTATGTAGTATAAAAGACTCATCATAATAAATTAATCTTTAGTAAATATTTGAAATGTATAAATTAAAAATACTATTATAACATAAGAGTACCACTTACATTTTGACACTCTTATTGAAGCTAATTTTTTTTTTCTGTGAGGAATCAACATAAAAAAGGTAGGTTAGAATTTACTAAATGGAGAAAAGAAATGAAAATTTTAATACGAGTATATACATCCCATGCAACCAATGGTCAATATGAGTTATAAGTTTTATGCTGTAATTATACAGTCATTGAATTCGTATTATTTTGGTTTCAGAAAGTGTACATTCAAACCTGAATGAACAAAAAGTATTTGAACTTCTTATATGAAGAATTTATATATTTCTTCTTTAGAATTTCAGCCTTGTGATTTTTTTTTCATTTCGACTTCATTGGCGAGTTATCTTCCTAGATGTGGTCTCATGATGCCAGTCATCCCAATACATCATCTTTCTTTTTGCACCTATTGTAGTTACAATAACTTTTTGTCAGCTAGAGTATTGGATGGCATTTCCTTTTATCTAAGTATTTATCTAAATATATATAGCTTGGCAAAATAATTTTTTTAAGAGTAGAATAGGTGGTAGCGCCCTTCAAATTGGTCCCCAATGATCATTGCCTGCTGGTATTCACACCATTATATAGTCTGTTAGGACAACAAATGGGGTTGACCTGCATAGCCAAAAGACTTTTGCAGAACTGATGATATATGATTTTCAAGTCTAGGTCATAAGAGGATTTGTGGCTTCTTTCTTGTTCTCTCTTGGATCTGAGAGTAGTCAATTGTCATGTTGTGAAGACATGGCAGCATTAACTTGACAGAAAATGAATGAGACATATTGCTAATGGTTCCACTACCACAGAAAATCCTTCAGATGTCTACAGCACCAGCCAACTTCTTTACTGCAAACTCAAGATCTACCCAAAGCCTTTCCCAAACTCCTGACCTGAAAAAACTGTTTGGCATAATAAATATGTATTGTTGTTTTAAACCACTTTTTTTTAAGATTTTATTTATTTATTTGACAGACAGAGATCACAGGTAGGCAGAGAGGCAGGCAGAGAGGCAGGCCGAGAGAGGGGAGGAAGCAGGCTCCTCCTTACTCCTTACGGAGTAAGCCTTAAAGCATGAATTCATCCTTTAAGAAAATGGAGGAATGAGAGGCACCTGAGTGGCTCAGTGGGTTAAAGCCTCTGCCTTCAGCTCATGTCATGATCCCTGCATCGGGCTCTCTGCTGGGCAGGGAGCCTGCTTCCCTTCCTCTCTCTCTGCCTGCCTCTCTCTGCCTACTTGTGATCTCTGTCTGTCAAGTAAATAAATAAATCTTAAAAAAAAAAAAAAAGAAAATAGAGGGACAAATCTCTCCTAGTGATATTAATATTTTTACAGTGCTTATAATAAAGCAGGTTCTGTTTTAAGCACTTCAAATATATTCACTTCTATAATTCACTTAACAATTTTATTACATAGGTATTGTTATTGTCCCTACTTTATAGATGATGAAACTGAGGCAAAGAGAGGCTAAATGATTTACCCAATATCACACAGGCGGGAGGTTGTAAGATCTGGATTTAATACCAGGGAAATCCAGCATCAGAGTTCACATTTTTAACTAATTTATCATACTTTATGATTGGGAGGGTGGAGTGGGGAGAGGATGGTATGAGCAGAGGCAAGGAAGGGTGAGAATATATGTATTCTTAGGGAAAGAAAGCAGGGAAAAGCAATAGTAAGGATGGCTGGAAAACAGGTTGCATACACTGAATTACAAGATGAAAAGAGAGCTCTAAGCCAAAGACTTGAGTTTCATGCCAAGGAATTTGTACTTTGGCAATGGGAAATACTTGGCAAAATTTATGTTTTATGAAGATACCTTTGGAGCAAGAGTAAGGGGGAGAGACTGGATGAAGGAGACAAGAAGAAATTACATTTGTGCCCTCAACAGAGAACCGAGGTCTGAAATGGAAGAGCGGAGACAGCGGTAACCAGAGAAGGGAGGGGATTCATGAGACATGTGAGAGTCAGCTGGCATCCAGCATGGTGATTGATCGTGTCCAGCAGATTTAAAAGATGACTTGCAGGTTTCTTTCTGTGGAGAATGGATAGATGGTTAGGTCACTAATAAATATAGGAAACTGGTAGAGGAGGCCTCATACAGAAGATGTGCCTCATAAACACTCCTTGAAAAAAGAAAGGGGGGCACCTGGGTGGCTCGATGGGTTAAGCCTCTGCCTTCGGCTCAGGTCATGATCTCAGGGTCCTGGGATCGAGCCCCAAGTCGGGCTCTCTGCTCAGCAGGGAGCCTGCTTCCTCCTCTCTCTCTGCCTGCCTCTCTGCCTACTTGTGATCTCTCTCTCTCTGTCAAATAAATAAATAAAATATTTTTTAAAAAAAGAAATGAAGTAGCAATAATACAGAGGCTCTTTTCCCTCCATGAGATGAAATGCCAGTAACATAGGCATTATCAATAACACCTAATTACAGTAGCCCATGGAAACTCTACATGGATTGTAAGTGTGTCTTACATTTAAGTAATCTAATCTGAAAGTCTACAAGTAGCTGCTCATTTTATAAGATAATTAAGAACAAATCCTTGCAACAGTAATTTCTGTGATGTACTTACTAAATTATTAACTTTATAAATATGAGATTTTATAAGCAATTCTTAAAATATATCTATTGTAAAGCTTAAAGAACTATATTTTGCAATCATATTTGGTTCCAAAATGTAAATGAATGAAATTCTAGAAAAAGAAAGAATAGACAAAATATGACCACTCATAAAGGCTCAAGGGAAATAAAATCATCTAGAATCATGTAGCCAAGTTTTCACTTAAAACTCTAGGTCTTAATTTTATATTACGGGCATTTCAATTGTATATCCTTTTAAAAGCCTCCATTACACAGTGTACCCAAAGTATTACTTATTTAGAGAAGAGTTTCACAGTTCCGGATAGTGTTTTTCTTTCATTGCCATCATGAGACTTATCTCTACCTGATAGATAATGCTCACTTTAACACAGCTACTAATGGTATTGCTGGAGGAATCATCTCAATCACACTGCCATGTCAATAAACATAAATGATCCCGTTCAATGGATTTGCAATATTAATACTTACATTTCTTTTAATGTAGCCATTGCCTGGCATATATACTAGGTTCTTGATAAATAATTACTAAAAAAGCATAATACCATAATAAGAAGTAGAAAGGATTTCTGACTGTACAGAATGAAATTTATGATATTTATAGTTTCCAGGTCTACTGATTCCACTCCCTTTGGAGAAAAAAAATGGGAAATGGGGGTGGGGGGTGAATGGTGCAAACATGTAGGAGCACATTAAGAGCTTAATGAAATGGTTTTGCTTGTGGTTAAAAAGCATACATTTATTCATTTACTTATTTAATATTATTATACCTCTGACTGAGTCCTTCCCTCAAGGAACTCACAGTCAATAGAGCATGTCAGGTGTGGAAATAGACAAATATAATTTTAGAAGTGTCAGAATACCTTGAACAAAGTGATAAACGGTATACTCAAAGAGTGAATATACCATAATGAAAATCTGTCTTTCCTCACTTGGCATTATTCCTGTTTTAGTCCAAACCCATAAGAACACATGGCCACTCAAGATGTAGTATCTCATTATGAGTAATTCTGGGAAAATCCTTTTCACACTCTTTATTTTCGGGAACTCAAAATTGGATGTTTTGATGGGAGGAGCAAAGAGAATGTCTGGAAAACAAGCTTGGAGCCAGATGGTAGAGGGACCTAAAAATGTTTTACACAGTTTCCCACTTGTCCAAAAGTTTTTTATTTGGTTTGGTTTGGTTTTAAACTGATAAAGTCCCTGTTCCCAAACCAAATCTCCACCAAACTTTTTAATCATTATCTTCATAGGACTGTAACATTCAGCTTGTGTTCGGCATTACAAATATAGAAATATATTTCATTTGAAATCACTGACTACAACACTCAAAGAAGAATAGAAGGAAATGGGGAAGAAGGAAACCAGATACTGACATTCCCTCGTGTTTGTGGGGAGCTTTATTTCTCCCAGGAAGATGAGATGAAAAGAAACAAAGATGGGAGAGAAGAACATTGTTTCTTTTCTTCTAAAACCCACTTTTCACAGATCTTACCTGAAAAGTTTTTGTAATCCACTAGGTCAAACATAACAACAGCAACAGCTGACCATGTGATTATCAGAGCAATGACCAGAAGCCAGGCTGCTGGGGAGCTGAATGTCGTCACTATGTCCTCTGTGACCGTCCTCTTCAGCACTTTTCCAGGGGATTTGGGCACGGATCCATTTTTGCTGTCGATAATAGTTGTGGTAGTAGATGCGTTTCCTAATCAAACATTCAGAAAGAGAAATTACAATTTAGAACTTCATGTTAAATGTTGGTGACCAAAAGAACACACAGATTATATAAGTATATTTAAATTGTTTGTACCATTTTCTGTAGTAGAGCACACCTCCTTAGTGGCAGGGCCAAACTTCCTGCCCATTACCCTAATATTTACCTCCACTCCGAAATCCACATGCCCTCGTGATTAGCATTCCTCCTCTTCTAATCTCTGTTAATAATACCATGGGAATCACAAACTTTGTCATCACCTTCAATCATTTTTACTTCTCCCTTATCACCTCCTACATCCACTACCATCAAAGGCAATGGGTTTTTTGGTCAAGTTGTTTTTTAACACCTTGTTCCTTTATTTAGGTTCATATGTCAGTTCTGAATGCAATTAAAAATGTTTCCTCTGGGGAAGAAGCAAAATCAATGATAAAGTAGTTCAAAAGGATGAAATCCTTTTCGGAATCCTGGTTTAGCTGAGCAATTGACCCTTTTATTGATGCCATTCATTTTTTATTTGTGAAGGGGCACAGAAGATCTAAGTGATCTTCTGTGGAAAGATGTTGGAAAATCTTACTATATTCAGTAAACATTTTTATTCCTGCTTTCAAGGATCTACATGTTTATGGGAGAAAATTCAAAAAATATTTAAAAATAGCAAAATAAGTAATCTCATGATCCAGAAACAACTGTTAATGTGTTGTTCTACTTATACCTACTTTTCTGTACATACAGATAGGTATATAAACATGTTTTATTTGTTTTTGAAGTCATCATCACTCTTTTCCTTTATATTTTATACTAGGCAATATATAATAAACAAGCTTTCTTGCCATATGTGTTCCATAAAATACCACTTACGTGGCTGCATGACATGTCACTTCATGGCTATGCATAATTTAGTCAAAAAGTTTTCTACCTAGGGACATGGCAGAATTTTTCTCAGAACATTAATAATTTTTATGTTATGTTAGGGAATTTCCCAAATATAGAATTTCTTAGACAAATAACATCACTTTGATATCTTATGAAAGTACATATATGTATTTGAGAATTGGTATATTTTTGAAATTTTTACATGCTAGGAATCTCTGTTTTCTTATCCTTGACAATACTGGGTATTACCAGTGTTCAAACTATTTGCAGTCACACGGAAGGAAAATTCTGCTTCTTTTGTAACTCTTTGATTACTAGACATAAGATTTTGTATACTTGTTTTCCCTTTATATATTTTATCTTGTGAAATTTTTGGTTTGCTTTCCTCTAAACCACCTCCATTTGATGGTTTAAAAAACTGTACACACATATACATGTACCTGATCATAAGTATGTATATTTTTAAATACTTGTATATGTGAATATACAAATATCTATGTTTATGCATGTATATGTATTTATACATATTTATACATTTATACTCATTGCAAGAGTGTAGATATGTATGTATATACACAAGCACACACATATGATAGTAAAATTTTATCTGATCTTAAGTTGCAGCTTTACTACTCAACTGTTTACCTCTCTTTTTTTTTTTTAAGATTTATTTTATTTATTTGAGAGAGCGAGGGTGTGAGCCAGGGTGGGGGAGGCGCAAGGGAAGAGGGAGAGAGACACTTAAGCAGACTCCGTGCTGAGTGTGGAACCTGACACAGGGCTTGATCTCACTACCCTAAGATCACTTGTGCTGAAATCAAGAGTAGATGCTTAACCCACTGTGCCCCCCAGGTACCTCTACCTCTTTATTTCTGTGGTATTTTTATATACAGAGAAACCACTTAAAATTTTTGTAGCTCTTTCATTTTATTCCTGCAAAGTTGCTGCCTTTGTATGATTAGCAAGCCCCTCTCAATGGAGACTAGGCATATCTGATTATATTGACAATCCTGGACTCACAAGTCATTAACTCTAGGGGTAACTTAGAAATCATCTGAAACAACTGTGTCATGTTACATTTAAGAACAATTCAAAACCATCCAGAATATTCAAGTGATTCTCACAGTATTTTCAATCCCAAATTATACAGATATGTATTGAAACCTAAAGAGAAAAAAATCTCTAACAATTCCAATATTTTTGCCAAAATAACAGTTTAACAATATATTTCATATATTTTAAATACAGGCTACATCATTGAAAATAATTTAAGAATTACATATCAAAAAAGGAAATTTTTATTAATTGTCTTCCAATATACATAAGTGTCTTCTTTTTTTTTTTTTCTTTTTTTGAGATGGGGAGAGGAAGGGGGGTCAGGGACAATGGCAGAGGGTGACAGAGAATCTTAAGCAGATTCCACGCCCAGTGAAGAGCTGGATGGGGCTCGATCTCACAACCCTGAGATTGTGACCTAAGCCAAAATCAAGAGTAATACTTAACCGACTGAGCCATCCGGGCATCCAACAATTAACCATTTTTAATTTTAGTCTTTACCTCTAAATTACATTTCAAATTTAAAAAACAAACTTCAAATTTTCATACTCCTTTGACATTTAGCACAAAATAAATTTCACCTAACCAGAAAGATTACTTGTCTTTATTTTAGAATGTGCTAAATAATAGCAGAAAGGCTTTAGTATTTTCAAACTGAAGGGAATTCTTTGTATTCCTTGAAGGTCTCAGAGTGGAATTAAAGTGTTCCTTTCAATCTTTCAACTTCTTTCTCTACCTTGCTCTTCCTTTCAGAGCTCTTCCTTTCAGTTAGGTGTAGTTTTTTCATGGAAACAGTAAAACAAAACAGGTCTGCCACAGGTTTTACAGTCAGGAGAGACTGGGATTAACTCCATGGCTAGAAGGTCACTATGGCTTCTCATCTCTGAGTGAAAAACCTCTATATCTGAGGAATGAGACTGGTAGGACTTGACTTACAGGTTTATGACAGTGGATAAACAAATAATGTCAATTGCTTGGAAAATTTCCTGCTACATTGAGTTATTCAATAAATGAAAATACAACAGTTGCTAAACTATCTCTTCATTATCATCATCATCATCATCATCATCATCATTATTCCTATGGCCACCTCTGTGGGCAGTACAACCATTACTAAAATGGCAAAGAAAGACCAGAAGGGCAAGATTAACCTCAGAAACAGTAGTGGAAGTTGAAAGACTAATTCTTCAATAAATGCAGGTATTTGTTTCCATTTAACATGTATGTTAGCCTAAGGTATTTTCAGGGAGTCAAAATGGGATGTTATGACTCCTTCAATGACTTTCTTAATCAACTAATTTCCTTCCTGTAATACATAAGAAGGACACATGCTGTAATTTATTCATATTAATGGAGACTGTTTTGCCCTATCAACAAAACAAGAGAGATGATCTGTAACAAATAAAGTTACTTTGTTGCAATACAAATGTGTCAAGGGATTTGTTAAAAGAGAAAGACAAATTTTGAATCTTCTAACAGCTATGTACATGGGGTGTTTAGAGTTTGAGCCCAGTTCATATGAAAATTTTTAGTTTTGGGGGGAAGAAATGAAAATACTGCATGCAAAATTAAGTGCTCTAGTTAATAAAGTGTTACTTTTTAAATGTTTATCAATAAACAATTATATACTTCTCTTGATAAAAATAAGTGTCATAAAATCCGATCACTGATTAGGAAAAAGAAAATCAAATACATTCAAGTGTATGTATTAGTAGGTATTAATAATAACCAGACATAGCTAGTACAAGAATTTTTAGGTAACACTAGTAAATCTAGCCCCATATTTTTAAGAGATTAAAAAGCTGATAACACAAATAGTGGTAAAATGAATTAAGATTTTGAAATAATTTTAGGTAGAAATTAACAATAGCATCAACGAATCTCCTTTCTTTTCTGAAAACCTGTGTAAATACATATCCGAAGTTCATGAACCCAATTTAGCTGAAATGATAGCAAGATAGAAAAATACCTTTAAAAAACAGATTTCACAGACTGTACTTGAGATGGATCTCAAAGAAGGAAAAATTAGAATGATCTCATATCATATCCTTTCATTGATTTTTGTGCCAAATTCCCATCACTTCTAATGGCAGTTCTGAAAATGGATGAAGGATAGGAGTGCTTCGAAGTGCAATTTAAGATCCAAGTGGGGCTACGAGTGAATCAAACCTTTGGAATAATGATTTGCAGGAGAGTAAGTGAATTACAAGTGTTTAGGAGAGGCCACCTGAAAGTTGATATGTTGCTAATCTCCAGTTTTTAAACCTCTGGAAGACTTCCCGCTACTGCTAGATGGAGAACACCAGAATTGCTTTTGCACTTCAGATTCACTTCAGTGAACTGGGTGTGGGAGTGTATTTCTGCAGACAATATCATACGCACCTGCTTGGTATCTTGAAGCCAAAAGAACACATCTATTGGGATTTGATACAAATTAGTCAAATCCTGGTCACATTTTCTTTTTTCCTGGTCACATGTTTAAAAAACCAAAAAATTTCTAAAGGGACAAGAATTTCTATACTTTTTTTTCTTTTTTTATCAGAAAAATGAGAAACCATATAAATTCATAAAGCAATGTAAGTTCAGTGTTAAAGTGAGAACTTTCATATTTAAAAAAACTGATATTATTATGAATCCCAAATTTAACTTCACCTTATAATTCTGACAAAACAAGTATGGTACAGTTTTTTAAATGGGTGAAAATGTTAACACTAAATGATTTTTCAGATTTTTTCCTGTATGTTTTTGCCTCCACATCCTCAAAATTTCCACTTAAAAATTAATCAAGACTCAAAAATGTTGAAAATATATTCTGTGTATCCAACTCAGAAGGCAAAACTATAAGCAATTTGAAAGTAATCTGAAGGTTATATCTTATGGAAAATTATGTGTTTCCTTTGTTATGGAAACATACTAAATTGTACCTTTCATTTTCCATTCAAATTTACTGTAGAAGTCACACAAAGCCAAGAGGAATAAAATTGAGGGGAAATATAAATTGCCTTCTCTGACAGCTGGTCAAGAAATATGTGAATAACAGAGTGTGTAATCTGAGATTATTTAATGTTTGAGAAGTACTTTGAAGATGACAAGAGCTGGTTATTGATATGGTGGGAAAAAATGAGAGGTAAATATTTTTTTTTTTTAAGATTTTATTTATTTATTTGACAGACAGAGACCACAAGCAGACAGAGAGGCAGGCAGAGAGAGAGGAGGAAGCAGGCTCCTCACTGAGCAGAGAGCCCGATGTGGGGCTCGATCCCAGGACGCCGGGATCATGACCTGAGCTGAAGGCAGAGGCTTTAACCCACTAAGCCACTCAGGCGCCCCGAGAGGTAAATATTATTGAGAAATTCGACATGGGCAATGCTCCTGGGAAGTTGGCATCTCAGAGCATCTAGGATATGTGGCAGTATTTTTCCATGCCTATTTTTTAATTCCATTCCTTCTGATTTCATACAAATTGTTTTGTATGAAATACAGAAAGCTAGAATCAGCTGCAAAAGAAGTGGGGATCTGGCTGAAAGACACTGTGACTCTGCCCCATAACATAAAACTAGAGGCTGCTTATGTAGTGATTCCAAAGACCCAGATTCACAGTCGGGTTAGGCACTGAAGGCTAAATCACAAGACTCCTAAAAGAAGTCACTTAACCTCATCATGCTTTATTAATTGGATCAAACTGCCAAGTACACTTGCCTATTATTATTCCTAGGGGAAACTGACAATGCAATCTCTTCCAGGATGCTCAGGGAAGCCCCTATATTCTAGAATGGTATAAATAAAATATTACATTCTTATTACATAAAAGCATGAATTATGAATTTTGCATTTTCCTATGTGATGTGGTTTATGGAGTACTCCAATGCTATATTTTTCCTTTGAAAATCTGAGAACAAAGGACAGAGAAGAAGTATATACTAACAATGGCAATATGAAAATACATATTACTCCAAAATTATATTAAGAATGTATTCCTAATTACAAGAATGACCTTTACTATATTTAGATGTTCTAGAAAACACATGTAAGTAAGAATTTTCAAGAAACTTTGCTAAAAATATCTTTTGGCAAATAAAATTGAAAAATGAAAAATCCATCTTTTATCAATCCTGGTGTCTGCAGAATGTCTATGTATCACATAGACATCTGTGACAATTAAATTATGTTTTTCTACAAGTATAAATTGAATGAAAATAGATTTTGAGAGTCAAGATAAACCATGACAATTCACAAAAACGGCCTTTGTCAAAATAATCCTAGATGCTCTAGTTAATATATATATATGCTTTATATATTTATATATATATGCTTTATATATTTATGTACATATGTAGTTGATAAACCATAATAAATACCCCTAGAGTAATTTTTAGAAGCCTTCAAATTCTAGGCACTTAAAAAAATTATTCACTCTCTTTCAAAGTAAAAATAGCTTTGTCTCACACCAGAAAGAGATCTCCTGTCAATTTCAATGAAGGGCTTAAACTGCCACCTTTTCTCTAAGATTTTTGAGATATGATCATTGAAATGATATTTCAGAGGATAATTTAGCAGCCTAATCTACCTGCAGAGGTAGCTAATATAAACTTATTTTTTTACATTAACTGGTAATTCTTCCTACTGACCCACTCCCCATACTCTTCCAGCAGAAGAATTTCTTTTTCTAGTAGTGGAACTAGAAAGTGAAACCTCATCTAGCTCCCAGCCATAGGATTGGTTCTTTAAAACAAGCCTGACTATTCAGAACACCCTCTTGGGTAATCAGACTCCTCCACATTTTTTCTGGAGCTCTTGAATGACATTCGATTTCTGCTGAGGTTGGCAAGCTGGTAGGGTCTACCAGTAGTCCTCTATCCCACTAGTTGGAGAGTCGTTGATTGCAAGATGGAAAGAGGCAAGATCCAGGTTGCACTGTGTAGGTTCACAGAGCCAGCTGTGTTGAGAGTCAGATAGAGGTCTGGACTTTCCAGTTTTATGGGAATATAGAAACTAATTTGCTTATGTTTGTATTACTAGCCATCACAAGTTCTGAGTGATGCTCTGGCTCTTACCATGGATATAAATAATTCTTTTCTTTCAATGTTTGTATTATGAGGATTGATCAGTCAGAACAATTTAAATATCAAGTTCTTTTAAAATTATTTTCATTTTTGAAAAAAAAAAAGCTCTTAATTCTCAAGTGGCTTCATTGTCATGGTCCTAAATAAAATTATCTCTTGGTGTTTTCGAGGGCAAATTCAGATATTGAGGTGCTCTAAGAAGAGCTCACTTGTGTTTGGGTGAGTGAGAGGCAGGATTTCCCTTCTAGGTGGTAGTGCTTCACTGTGACCCATTAGTCCACTTTCCAGTTCAGTAGTCCTTACTGCAAATTAAAGTATATGTATTTCCCTGCATTAGCTCAATTTTCCCCTGCCTTTCAACTTTTCATTTTCAACTTAGCATTTACTACTTTTTCTACAAATAGTAAACTGAATTCAGAGATGAAGAACAATAATGAGTACATAATTAGAATTCATTTTTTGAAACAAAATGTGTTGAACTCCCAACATATTACAGGTAAAATGCATTGTGTTTTACCAATCCACAGTGGTCAAGGATTTCTGAGGAATTCTTTTTTTTCTATTTAAGAGAATCCAAAAAAACTCCACTCTTAAAATCCAACTTCTTTTTTAAGAATTTCAACTCCCTAGTGATATTTCGGTGTACTTTTGAAATAAACACTATTGTTTTTACCTGTGATTATGAAAGTTTTTGATAAATACAATGACATAAAATTATCCTGACTTTGGTATTTTTATTTCTTGTTGTTGTTCAACAAGGCTCCAAGATGAGAGTAAGTCATCTATCTTTAAGGATGTAGTGCTTCAGCACTTTTTACACGGTGAGGTTCAAATAAACAATAAGTGTGAAAAACTTCTTAAGTTTTGCTGAAGGGAATCAGTTTTTTAAAAGTATCTTATTAAATAACCACAATATTTCTGCATATGTAAGGCTATGCAGTACATATTAACTTCTTACCAGAATAATAAATTAAATAAAAAACAAAATATATTTTCATGATAGATGAAAATGTTCAAATAAGAGATATGTTACTGAAAGAAGTAAAAGCATATGTGTACATCTAATAAGTGGGAAATTTAGCTGGTCAAAATAATTCAAGTTCCAACAGAGAAGGAAAGACTAGTGGGATAGAGAAAAAGATGTGCATTACTTTGACTGAAAAAAAAAACCATATATTTACTAAATAATGTCAATAATTAAGCAGACACGCATTTTTTTCTAATGAGGCAATTAGAACTAGCATCTGCAATGTTATTAAGGTTGTCGTCTCCAAAAAGTGCAACATCTGGGAGAGGTTTCTACAACCAGATCAGGCATTGGAAATAGTACAGATGAATAAAAGTGCTGATGGCCAACTTACAAATGCATGTTGATGCATCATCTTAGTCAATGGGGGCTCTCATAACAAAATACCACAGACCGGATGTCTTCCGAGATCAGACGAGATCGGGCGCGTTCAGGGTGGTATGGCCGTAGACTAGACCGGATGTCTTAAGAGAAAGTTTTTTTCCTCAGTTTGGAGGCAAGAAATTGCGGAAGATAATGCCAGCATAGTCAGATTTTGGCTTCCTGGCTTCCTGGCTTGGGGATGGCTGCCTTCTCACTGTGTCCTCTCATAGCAGAGAGAGAACAAGCAAGCTCTCTACCATCTCCTGTTATAATGGAACTAAACCCATGATTAGGGCTTCACCCTCTTGACCTCATCTGAACCTAATTTCCTCCCAAAGGCCCTGTCTCCAAATACTATCATGTTAGGGGTTAGAGCTTCAACATGTAAATTTGAGAGTGATACAATTCAGTCCGATGCTCAAACTGGGATGCCTGGGTTAGTCTGTGAAGCTCAGTCTGTTAAGTGTCTGCTTTCTGTTCAGGTCATGATCCAACAGTTCTGCCATCAAGTACCCTATCAGGCTCCTTGCTCAGTGAGGAGTCTGCTTCTCCCTCTGTGTGCCATTCCCCCTACTTGTGCTCTCTCTCTGTCTCTCTCTGTCTGACAAATAAATAAATAAAATCTTTTTAAAAATTGCTCAAGTGAGTATTAATATATTTTAAGCTTAATAAGCATAGCTATTTTAATAGGGCTCTATCTTTCATGTTAAAATAATGGAAATCATGGCCAAGGTACCTTACTACCAGTACATGCCCAAGTGGCCCAAATCAAAATGTCAAAGAGTACTACATATTGTTAGGTAGTTTAGGGATTGAAATTAATCAACAACATCCATGAGATCACTTTTAAAAAGTAACGATGACTTTTAAAATAACAATGACTTTGACAGGTTCCATCAGATTTATTTTAGAAAAATAACCCATCCTCACCTCATGCATGCAGGAGGTCTCATGCAAGAAGAGAAGCCATCTTAGGGTCTGTCTAATTTTATAAGTTTCAAGTTTGGGGACAGAATCTACAGAAAGTCTCCCAAATTTTGTGAATTTGGTTTTAGGTAAACAGAAGTTAGACTCTGGTTCCTAGTGAATATGATTTGAACAGGACAGACATATGATCCATAAACTATATTCAGGTTCCTTTGAGAAATTAATTTTCTAGCATTTTATGTTTGGGCTGATTCATTTTCTTCCTGGGCCAAATATGCATAATTGAAATGCTTTACCAAGCCCCAGCATTCCTCCTACTAAATTGCCCCATTGTCAGTGAATCACAAACTCACTGAAATAGAAAAGACTGGAGTAATGGCATGCTATTTCAATTCAGAAAAAAAGAATACTAAGCTCAGTGCTTCAAAATCATTAGCTTTTCATGATTTGTTGATTCTAATGTGTGTTTTTTACTTCCTTTTTCTTAAAGACATTTCATGGAAATCAACTATTCCTTAAGAATTAATCATCTCCTGCTGCTTTTACCCAACATGGAGTCATAATCCCACCATTGCAGTGTCACAATAGCTTCTACTTTATTTTCATTAAGAAAGTGTGACAGTCTCCTCTCCTCCCTACCCCCCACCCTGCTCCAACCCCAAAAGGCACACAGGTATTCGTACTCTTTTCACATAAATGTATTCAATAATAGTGATAAGGACTTCATGTAAAGCTTCTTCTTAAAATTATACTCAAAAAATAAGGGGTTTCTCACATTCTCATCAGCTACGTTCAGGAAATTTAAGAGAATACAAGAACTAAGATCTAAATTTCTTTCAAGTTTACTTCTCTGGGTAAGTTTTTAGGTACTATGCTTGATCTTAGCCAAAAGGCCAAGAAGTGATGTGAGTTTTTAGGTAATCATTTCATGAATCAACCTGGCTTGTTTTCTGATATATTTAAATATAAATAAAACTGAACCTATGTTTTCTATTTATGAGGAAATTTCCATCCATTTGTTGGAAAAGCAGTAATAATTTAATAATTTCATCTTTGTTATATGTACATGTAAATGAATAAGGATAATTTAGAGTATATAACCATTCATATAGCCAATTTAATATTAATATAACCAATAATAGAGTATATAACCACTAATTTTATTGAGTACCTCAGGGGCTTTTGAAATAAAAGTTACAAGGAAGTATCCTTATTTTTTTACAACTTTAGTTGTAAATAATATGTAATGTAAATAATATGTAATATAAGTTGACACTTTCTATAGTTACTCCAGATTTAATGCTATTGCCATAATTTGGCTGAAAACAGATCAATAGAATTTTTTAAATTGTCAAAGAAGCAAATAGTTAATAATTTTGGTGAGAAAGACATATACTTAGAATGAGCACCATTGTAATAGGATATGATTATATTTTGTTTAACTTGGTCCCACATCATCACTAAGCCACGTGAAAATTTAGAACAGATCAGAATAGTATAGCCAGACCCTTCATCTTTCTGGATTGAGTCCACATATCCCATGAAGAAAATGCAGGAAAAAAATCTAGAGAGAGATAATATTCGCTGTGTTGTTTAAAATCATTTAATCTATAGGGGAAAAAAAAGCAGCTTCCTGTGCCTTTCAAAGGACTTCTAAATGAGCCTGAAGCTCCTTTGTGCATGTCTGAAAAGAACATTAAGGTATCCATGCTCATATTTTAAAAAATGCAAGCAATTAGGTAAACACAAATAATACTTTATACAAATCTTTCTTCTAAGGAGTCCATGGAGTTTTAGAAACAGCTGATAAAGCTGCACACATCTATAGAATGGAGTAAGTATTCTCATCCTCTTTGATATGAAAGGAAACTGAAACAGGGGAGTTAAAGAGAACCAGTTTTCTGAAGTCTACTCATTACCGGAGTTTTCAAAGCATTTGTGTTGCTTAGTCCCTAATATTTAATCTTCTGAATGGTTTGTCCAAATGGACCAAATATTGATCTTAAATTTTATGTCTGGAAGATGTCTCTCATTGGTAACTCATAAAAAAGGCTTTATCTCTGGCCAATTACAGTTTTGAAACAAAACAACTTTAAAAAGCAAAGATAAAAACAAAATGATGAATAACTGAATTTTTTCTATCTCCCTCACACCGTCAACATTTCAGTTTCAGTTTTACTAGGCAGAAGAGTAGTCATTTTATCGAGTATTTTAGAGATAAAATTATATCCTCGGCACCTCAAGAGTAAGAAATAAATAGAAACTTAAGACCCTGTCCTCTAAGAACCTGCTTGGTATTTACTGTGAGGTGAACTCAACTTTGGTATTAGTGCGGGGTGCTGGGGGAGAGGAACCACTTTCCTCAGTCAGTCCAGGGTAGATTCCAGGTGTTGGGACATCGGTATGACAGAGAATGGTGAAACCCCCTAGACCCTCATTTCAAATAGCTTATCTAAAGAGGAATTTACTATTAAAAGACCAGTATTTCTGACATTTAGATCATTCAGGGCAGTTATTTCTATAGAGTGAGCAGTTGTTTTTTTTTGTTTTTTTTTTTGTTGTTTTTTTTTTAAAGATTTTATTTATTTATTTGACAGAGATCACAAGTAGGCAGAGAAGCAGGCAGAGAGAGAGGAGGAAGCAGGCTCCCTGCTGAGCAGAGAGCCCGATGTGGGGCTCGATCCCAGGACCCTGAGATCATGACCTGAGCCGAAGGCAGAGGCTTTAACCCACTGAGCCACCCAAGCGCCCCTAGAGTGAGCAGTTTTATCAGCTTTATTTGACTACGCTTATTCAAGCATTGCAACTGCATTAGTATCACAAAGCCATAGCTGATTCCATAAAATAATCTTTATAAAATTGTGGTTGCCCAATAGCATGCTCTTTTGGAAACTACTAAGCAGCCTTCCCTTGAGTAACATAGCTCTAGAGCTATGCTTTACGAGATATTTGAAATCCAATGTCTCTCTACCTTAGAAGAGGAGAAGACATGGAAAACAGTTCAGGAATCTTTTTATTTTTTTTAATTAAAAAATCACTATTCCTTTTTAATTTTATAACAAAGGGAAATGCATTAAATATTCAAATTTGAATATTAAACCCTTTGGTTTAGCATTAGAGGAAGTTCTTCAAAAATAGCATTGATTCTTTTCCACACCTTACTTCTGATTAAATGTGCACCTATAAAAGACTCTACAGATTGTAAAAAGAATCAGATCATTAAAAAATGTGGCTGAGACAGTTTTCAGGAGAAAATTATAATGGCTAATATTCTAGTCCCAGGACTGATCATAATTATATTGCTTTAAGCTTCTATAGCATCTCTGTTCCAGAGAAACTAAAAATTGTCACACAAGCCATTTATATATATAAATATGTATTATATATATATATATATATATATATATTTCCAGAAATCTGGCTTGTGTGACAATTTTTAGTTTTATATATATATATATAACTAAACTATATATATAAAAATATATAAAATATATTTATGCATATAAATATATATTATATATATATATATATTTCCAGAAATTTGGCCTGTGTGGCCTGTGTGACTATATGTATATATACACACACACACATATACATGTGTATATATATATATATATATATATATAATTTCCTAGGAAAAGCAGCCATTTCGGAAACTACAGTGGTTCATAAAGAGCATTTCGTTAATAAGCAAAGGAGATCATATAAGTGAGGTTTGTCAAAACTTAATGTGGAAAAAGGTTGATTTGTCATTTGGCAAGAAGTCAATCACTCAATCAGTTTGCTAGGGCTGTCATTACAGAGAACCACAAATTGGGTCACTTAAACAACAGAAATTTTTGCCTCATGGTTCCAGAAGCCAAGAATCTAGAATCAAGGTATTGTTCCTTTTGAGAATGCAGAGGGAAGAGTCCTCCTGAACCTTACTCTGGGCTTGTAAATGGCTGGCTTCATGTTTATATGGTGTTCTTGCTGTATGCATGTCTATCTCAAAATTTTCCCCTTTCTTTATGCACACCAATCAGATTGGTTTGAAGCCCATACTGTTGACCTAATTTTAACTTGATTACCTCTGTGAAGATCCTATCTCCAAATAAGGTCATATTCTGAGGTATTGGTGAGTTAGGTCTTCAATTTATGAATGATGGGGAGAGGTGCACAATTCAACCCATGGCAAGTACTACATAGTCTCTTCACTCTATTTTCACCAAAAGTATCCTGTGAAAGATTAACTTAAATCTATTCTAAGGCATTGCCATTAATGACATGTAAAATGAAGCCTTAATCAAATTGTCAAGAAAATTTGTAATTTTTTTCCTCGAATTTTACAGGTAACTTGAAACTGAAATTATTCAAATGATGGTCTTGGTAATAATGTTCCATTATTTTCCTTCTGTTATAGAATGTTACACTTTAAAAATACATGTATGTATAAATGCCTGTATTTTAAAATATATATGTGCACATAAATTCACACACATACACAAACACTGGCAAGTTAGGCAAATGCCATCAACATATTTTAATGAAATGATGGAATATCAAAACCCAAAGTAACTGTAATTAGGTCAGATATTTAACACACCTACTTGTCCAAATTATTCATTTTTTTACTAAATTGAAATATTAGATTCTTTTAACCAGGTATTTAATATTTAAGTAATCCTGTCCTTTATGCCTTAATCTATAAACCAAAATATAAATAAATACCACATATTTTAATTTTTTTGTCAAAGGATTCAACATTTATGGATATTATGCTTTCAGAGAAAACTTTATTATAGGCTGTAGACTTTATATGATTCAATTATAACATGTCATAAAAAAATAATGTTTCCTAAATCAAAACGCTTACAGTCAAAATATTTCTCAAAAAAATACATGCTCCCTTTATTTACCCTAGAAATGGAAAAAATTTGCTCTAATAATTAGAAATGCCTAATGGATGAATGTAATTAAACAGAATGAAATCTTAGCTATAATATTTGTTGAATGATCCTAAGAAAATTTACTCAACAAAATCTACTGCCCTCACACATTTATAACACTGAAACTCTTTTGGATTAATAACTTAAAAGTCATAATGTTAAATGTCAAGAAACAGATTTGGACATATTTTTTAGTATTGTTTAGATATATCTCTAGTATTAAAAAAGCAAGTTTTTAAATTTATCATTCAATTCTGAAGAATTCTCAGTAGCCAAATCACAATATTTCATTCTCTGGCAAAAAGTCCTAAAAATTGAAACAAAAAACAAACATAAACAAGCAAAATAAGGCCAGAATATGGTTCCAGCCCAGGATATGCCTACATAATATGGAAACACTGTCGTTACCTACTCTGTGAGAACCACATTTCTTTATCCATAAAATAATTAACATTTGAACCCATAGATTCCATAGAATGAAGGAAAAGCATTGATAGCAAAATAGAAACATTTCCTGGTTTACTGCAAATTGTTCCTCATGAAATTGAAACTGAGTATAATCTATAAAATCTAAGTCTTAATTATGTAAAGCAGAACATTTTAATGAAATCACTTATTAATTTATTCCATTGTTCATTTGTACTTTTCACAGATCCTATGAATAAAAGTCTTTTTAAAAATTCATTATTCTACTAGTGCTTCCCTCGACAGAATGTTTTATTATTTTTCATATGGCACTTTCTGTAGTCACAACCTCCTCAGATTCTGTGACCTAAAGCAAGCTATTAGTGAATGGGACAAAATCAATTTGCCCTGCAATGGATCCTGATGAAAGACTGAATAGCTGCTAAGTGGACTTTTCCATAAATAGATTTGCAAATCTAAATGAGAAATTAAAAAGCATTCAAGTATTCTTTTTATCTTCTTTTAAAGATGGCTTTGGTTCTTCTGAAAGGAGAGAGTAATCAGGAAAAACTTCATCTGTTTATCTTTGAAAGACATTAAGAATATGCCACAGGTCAGTAGCAAAAGGTTAGGGATGGAGCAATTAAACTGGGATCTGGGGGAGGGCTGGCTAGTGGACACCCCCCACCCCACCTCCCCTGAGCATGTCACTTCACCTGTCCGCAAGCCAGTCAGTCAGTCTCTGCAAATGTAAATCAGGGCTTGGTCCCTCCCTTCCTGCAGTGACCAAAACCAGCTGACAGTGAAAGCATGTGAAATTCTTCAAAGAAAAGCATAGTATTCAGAAAGGGCCATTAAGGGAATGGGATCTATAGCAAAGTCCTAAGCGCACTAGACATGCTTTTACACAAGTGACCCAAGACCAGCAATCTGTTTAACTGCCATCTCCACTTCTGAGCCCCTGTTATCTCTGACCACTCATCCCTTCCAATGATACACTTCGGCAAACTCAAAATATCTCCGATTCCCGGCACGCATTCTCCTGTGAATGTGAGCACTCTGCAGCCTAGGTCTGGAGAAAACATCACCTGATTGTCCACCTTGCCCCTTACTCCTTCTTCAGGACTCCAATTTTATTGAAACACAATCACACCCATTCATTTACATATCGTCTTTGGTCTATTTTGTATGTTTTTCTGCTATGGTAGCAGAGTTGAGCAGTTGCAGTTGAGATCATATGGCCCTCCAAATCTGAAATATTTATTACCTGGCCCTTTACAGAAAATGCTTGCCAATTCCTGCTCTTTGAGTTTAGGAGAGTAACTGACAAACTAAGGAACTTAAAAATAGATATTCAATGGTTTTAAAATTGGGAAAAAAATAATTTAAGCTAGCATTTATTACATGTTAATCAGGCATAGAGGAGGTATAAGTTGAGGTGATGTAAAAGTAAGGGCAAGGGCTGCCTGGGTGGCTCAGTTGTTAAGCGTCTGCCTTCAGCTCAGGTCATGATCCCAGGGTCCTGGGATTGAGCTCCGGATCAGGCTCCCTGCTCTACGGGAAGCCCACTTCTTCCTCTCCCACTCCCCCTGCTTGTGTTCCTTCTCTCACTGTGTCTGTCTCTGTGAAACAAAGAAATAAAATCCTTAAAAAAAAAAGAATTTTAAGGTTAAGATGGGACCGGGCTGGGTTGGAATTACTGCCTTTGCTCCTTTCTAGCTACTGGTTCACCTATAAAACTGAGATCATTAAACTGACCTCATTGGGTTATCACGGGGAACAAAGCATTCAGCACATGTTAGGCACCGTGACTATTAACTCCTTTCCCTCTCTTGTTAACTTTCCCTAAATTATTATTGATAATAGTGATAAATATTCTTCCAAATAAATATGGTCTTTTAAAAAAATTTTTTACTTTTTATTAATATATAATGTACTATTAGCCCCAGGGGTACAGGTCTGTGAATCGCCAGGTTTACACACTTCACAGCACTCACCACAGCACATACCTTCCCCAATGTCCATAACCCCACCCCCCTCTCCCTATCCCCCTACCCCCGGCAACCCTCAGTTTGTTTTGTGAGATTAAGAGTCTCTTATGGTTTGTGTCCCTCTCGATCCCATCTTGTTTCATTTATTCTTTTCTTACCCCCCAACCCCCCTACGAAATATGGCCCTTTTAAAGGATTTATTTATTTATTTATTTTAGAGAGCAGGAGGAGAAGGGTCAGAGGGAGAAGGAGAAAGAATCTCAAGCAGACTCTATGCTGAGTGGAGTGAGGCTTGATCTCACATGAGGCTTGATCTCACAACCTTGAGCTCATGACCCTGAGAATATGACCTGAGCCAAAACCAAGAGTCCAGTGCTTAACAGACTACGCCACTCAAATGCCCTTAAAAACATGGCCTTTTAAAATGTCTCTCTTAGGGGGAACATTACTTCAGCTCCATCCATTCATTCTTTTTGCCTATATATGGGTTTCTGAAGTCCTGAGATTAAACTTCTTTTTCATGTATATGGTAATTGAGGATATATTATTGAGAATGTAAGCCCCGGAGACTCAGAGGTTCATTTCTTTGAAGAGGCTTTACGTTGCAAAGTATACAACTGATGTTCTACTCACTCATAACTACCATTATAATAAAGCCAAGAAATGTAAACAATTCAGAAATGTATTTCTCCAACCAATGTTCAGAACCCATAATGGGGAAAATCATACATTTTCATTCATATGAAAACCTCATAGTGCTTTTAATGTATTAACCACCAATTACAAAAAGAGCACTGCCATTTTTGTTGTCTTTTCTGCAGTTTGGTGCTATTCTTTATTCTAAATAGGCATTAGGTCCCAAAGGATTTTTTCATAAGGTAGTTATTTGGAGCACAAATATATTTCCGCATTTTAATTACAGAATGTTATAAAGGTTGGTTATGGTCTCAATATGCCCATCAATACCTTTTTAATATTATGCAGCTGAATTGTTACACAAATAAAACCATAGACATTCCCATGCTTTTTTATGTGTTTGTATATTATCTACCTAAGGGATGGGAACAAGTCCCAGCCAGCTTAAGCCCCAGCTCTTTCAGGCAGCCTTAGATATAAACCTCCAGGGTGAGTTAATTGTCCCTCCTGGATGCTTCTAGGCCACCCTTTTTATACATTTACCTTAGGCCTAACATATTATATTGCAATTACACATTTATTTTTCCGAGTCTCCCACTGGAATGTAAGCTCCTTGAAGCTTCTTATATTCAGTTGTATACATCTGGTGCTCAGTGCAATGGTTGGCTCTAGGTAAATGTTACTGAATTGGTGTGGTGACCTGAATATAAATGCCTCTTTATGTTTTTTATGTACTAGATGCTCCAAACATGGGTGCTGCATTAGAGAATGAGCCCTCCTGTGCCCTTTGTGTTATCAGTCCCAGGCAGTTGTTCCAAGGGCACATTTTGCATGTGCCCCTTTATCACCAGATTATCACAGTGTGTAAAGCCTTGTTAACATGGGAAGAAATGGTGCATTTCTTTCCCCCAGTCCCCCAGAGAGACTACAAGGGAACATCACTGAATCTCAGCCACTGTCTTTAGCTCTGTAGGAGAAAGGAGACAAGAACAGTGGTGTGCTCTTCTGGGAATGACACCTGAGTTGGGTTTGTGAGAGGGAGGGACGTAGGATCAGACAAGAACAGACAACGGGCAGAGTGAGTCAACAATGGAGTCCACTGGTGAAGAATCCTGAGAGTGAGGGCTAAGGAGAAAGACAGGGGGCTTTGCTATGGGAAAATGAAGGAGAGGTGGAAACAAATTTTGAGGGGTTAGGAGCAGTAGTGGCTGTTCTTAGCTTTTCAGAGTCCCAAGACTTGTCCAAGGACAGCCACATAGGGATGGAAAATATATTCAGAGTTTTGTGTTAAGAAGCATCCAACAACTCTGGTTATAAGTGGTGAAGGAAGAGGGCTGGGGAAGAGGAGCAACTGCTGTCATAGTCACAGGTCATTTTAAGTACCTCTGGGAGGTGTTCATAAGCACAATAACTGCACTGTCCCTTTTTTAGCTCCCTAAATTTGAGCTCTGAAAAGCAGGATTCCACCTTAGTTCATCACCACTGTATATTGAATAGCATTATATGCATTTGTGGCTCTTTTTATACGCCTTTATAAGTCTTTAAAAGACTAAAAGAATTTATTATTTATATTGTACTTATCAGTTAAATAACTGAACACAAGTGAAAAGTTACAAATATGAAAAAACTTTTTTTTTAAGTTTTGCTGCATCCATCTGATTTCTTATCTTTTCTTCACTTTCTCAGCAGCCGTTCTTGATAGTTTATCTGTGTTAGTATGAAGGCTGGCCAAGAATGGCTATTTGAAGTATAGCATAATCAAATGGGAAATGATCCATATTAAATATTTATATAGATTTTTAATAAAGATCTTAGTACTAAGGTTTTATATTCTCCTGGATATACAATGGAGACAGAATTTATAAGTAACAAAATGTGTTGCTATTGGCAATTCTTACATCTAAGGGCCAAAAGTTGATCAGTTCTTTATGAACAACATAATGCTTTACCTTGAAATGGGTTAAAGAAACCCAGCCATCAATGACACCTTTTATTCACCCTTGCTGCATGTCTAGCCACAAGGACTTAAGAATAAATTTGCATCCCTATCTGTATCTTGAAAAGCAGATTTCATCATGGCAAAGACTACATTTCTTCAACACTAAATCAACAGAGAATTAAAGAATGGTGGTCTTGGGGAAGACCCCAGCTACTCCACATGCCTCATTTGTGCTTATTAGTAGATGGTATTCCTTCTTCTAAGTAGTCACAACTACTATACCAGACATGAAGCCCTGCTGACTAGACAATACACTAGATTTGAACCCTTTCTTGCTTTTAGACACCTTTCTGCAGGGTACAACCTAAAATGTTCCCAGTCTTGATCTATCTTGACTGGGGACTTGCTGGTTGGCAGGTAACAAATAACCAGTTCAAAAGTTTTTGTTTGTTTCCTTGTTGAGCTAACAACACCATACATTTGTGTGTCACCTCACAATTTGTGATGCCACATTTCATAAATCATATCAACTGATCTTCCTGAAGGAGGCTGGGGAGCAAACCCCATTCTCACTTTAGAGAAGAAAACTGATCCTCAGAAAGATTACATGATAAGTACTGGAAAATACTGGTGCCAAGACGAGATCCAGATTGTTAGGTCTAGTCAATTTCAATCAACTGATCTAGAACATCAAGAATAATGGTCAATACCTACTGAGGCTACTATATGTCACACGCTAGTCTGAGGGCTGGAAATATAGTTCCTACTCTAATGATGTCTATATTCTAGGGAGATGAAATCATATTTCAATGTGTTTTCATGATGATTTTGAATAATAGGAGATTTAAATTTAAGTGAGCTTTTTACCTTCCCCAATATAACCAATGCCGAGAGTGACCTTATCTCAATCTATTACGGAATGAAGGAAAAGGAATGAACAATGCTGACAACAGAGAGAAACTGAACTGTAGGGAAATCATGATACTTACCATAAACTTTCCCCTCCCTGCACTTAGGGACGTAGACTTTAGAAAGGGCATCTTTTAAATGAAGACTCTCATTATTTCCGTATGCCCTCTGGACTGTCAACTGCAGCCCACAATAAAATCTCAAAACAGCCACAAAGAGAAACATTAGCCATTATGCTATTCCCCCACAACAATGACTTTATACTGTTTTGTTAGCCAAAGGACAATGATTATATTTTAAATATGTATGCCATTTAGATTGATAAAAAATTATGCAGCAATGCAAAATTAAATTTTGGCATTGGAATTTACTATTCAACCTACTTTCAGTTCTTATTTAAATTTTAGATATTTAGAATTCAAATATTTGTTATTCCAGAGGATACTATAACATAATGGATAGGTCATAGGGCTACTGAAATCCAATCGCAACCATAATATTATTCATTTTGACTTTTTTTTCTTTATGATGGTTTTTAAATGTAATCAACATAAAAGAAGTTAGAAAGCCATTACAGAAAAAAGCAGCTTGTGGTTCTGTCCAAGTTTAGTTTTTCATGAATTGTAATCATAATCTAAACTATGATCACAAACATACAATTGGAACCTGGAAATGAACAGCCTGATTAAGTCTTATCCAGATGCAATTAGGAAAAATGTAAAACTTAATTTTGTCTTTTCAACCAAACTCAGTCCATATCTTATCTTTTATTGGAATTTTAGTACAATAAATTGTGTTTAGAGTCATTTCTTTTTCTTCTAAAGTTTCTCTTTTTTTATGCCTGTTTTCTTTCTATATAGAGATCTGTTGACTTGCCAAGTCTTCTTACTTTGATTTTATATCTGATTTATTTTGCCCTATACATTAATATAATAAGAAGAACTCAATTTACTTATACATTTAGTCATCCATTTATTCCCCCAACATTCACATACTTAGTCATTCATACATTCACTCATCAAATTGTTTACTGAGCACTTACTTGTTGCAGGCATTTTCTGTTATGAGAATGAAAAAGATGGACCTAGATCAGCTCTTGATAATCTTTAAAGATTTGAGATTCTATATAGTTTTCTTATTGCCACTGTCCACCTTCCATAGATCCTGAACCTTTTGCAGAGATAGTAACTGGAAACTCCCTTGTATGTCTACTTTGAAACTTTTTTTTTTAATTTGGATCTTTGCAGAAATCTCAACCTTGAAGCATGCATTTCTCAAAATACCAGTGGAGATGAACCGAATTTACCAATTCAATTATCTCTAATACTACTTTTCTCAGATGCATCAATTGCAATAATGTACTCATTCTTACTGATATTGTCCTATATTTTGTTAAAGAAAATGACACTAGAGTTAATATTGTTACCAAAAGAAGTAACATTTATCTGAAATAAATTGATGAGTTCTCAGAGGGGTGCTGAAACAAAGTTGACCATTGAGTTCTTATCATAATTTGGCCTCTTTTCATTCATCAATAAGAGTATATGGCAGTTTCCATGATAGCCAAGTGTGGAAGATTAAAAACTAGACCAGACTGGGTTCTACCTTCAGGAGTTAAGCAAGTGTTAAGACAGACAAGTGAAGCATAATTACAGCATTGTTTGCTAGTTCTGTGCAGATGTCATGCTCAGACCACTGTGAGAACTTAGTGAGGAGGACACTTTAAACCAGGTGGCAGAGCAGCGGGTGTAAAAGATCAAAGGATTAAAGAAGACTGCATTTAAGAAATTACAAGTCTAAGCATATCGCTGAAGACAAAAGTACTTGTGAAAAAGTGGAAAAAGAAGAGGTGCGAGAAGAAAAGACATCTCCAATGTTTGTAAAGGTTAAAATAAGAAAGTCAGGCTTTCTAACAAATAATATGGCAAGCCAGAGTTGAATTTTATACAGAAGGATCGTGATCATGTTTGTATTTTGGAAAGCTTATTTAGGTAAAAGGGCACGGAAGTTGAGGCCGACTCAGAAATTCAATTAGAAGGGCGCCTGTATGGCTCAGAGGGTTAAAGCCTCTGCCTTCGGTTCAGGGATAGAGCCCCCGCATCGGGCTCTCTGCTCTGAAGGGAGCCTGCTTCCCTTCCTCTCTCTCTGCCTGCCTCCTGCCTACTCTGTCTGTCAAATAAATAAAATCTTCAAGAAAAAGAAATTCAATTAGAAAATTGTGCAGAATTCCAGTTTTCTGTAACAAGAGCTGAACTCTGAGGATGCCATGAAGAATGGAGAGAAAAGGACGGAATTCAGAAGTATCCAGGAAATAGTATCTGCAAGATTTGAATGATTTGATGATTAAGTTGTGGGGTGAAGAAGATTAATGATGTCATAATTAGAGGGTGGGGAAAGTCAATGATTTGATTATTAGAGTTCTAGCTCTAGAAAGTAGGTAAATGGTGTCATTCACCAAGACAGAATACTAAGGGAAAGTACAGGTTTGCTGAGAAAAATGATGTATTTAGTCATGATAGGTACTTGAACCAAGTGATTACATCTTAGTTTTTACCAACTTATAATTACTAATGCATATGCCAAATATTTACACGCACACATACATACACATACACATATTTCACCCCATGCATAAGCAGATGAGATTTATGTTATCATTGTTGACTAGTTTTAGGAAGATTTAGTAGTTTACAAAATAAGTTTTTAATTAGAGCAGCAGGGTGCCATTATTGTGACTCTTGCAAAATAAGTAGCTAGATATAGAGAGAGTAGTGCAAGAATTTAATGTATATATACTCTTTGCAAGGCTAAACAAAACTCTGAATATATTGAGAAAAAAAATAAGCTGACATTTCAGAAAAGAACATGCAATGGCTGACATTATACATTAGGCATATAATACTATTAATATGGTTCCAAACTATTTTCTAAAAAGCCTATTTAATAATAAAGAAAACAAAAAGATTCCATTCTAAAGAAATGGGGATTTATAAATTTTAACCATAGTTTAAATCAACTTTTATGCCACAATATGCTTTAAGCCTCCTATTTTATTTTTGATGGTTACTGTCATTGATTAAAACTTTCAATTTTCACTCATAGTTGCATAGGTAGATTGGGTTTATTATCAAAGACAAATCCCAGGCATGCCGGGTGGCTCAGTGGGTTAAGCCTCTGCCTTTGGCTCAGATCATAATCTCAGGGTCCTGGGATCAAGCCCTGCATCAGGCTCTCTGCTCAGCAGGGACCTGCTTCCCCCTCTCTTTCTATGCCGGCCTCTCTGCCTGCCTCCCTGCCTACTTGTGATCTCTCTCTCTCTCTCTGTCAAATAAATATATAAAATCTTAAAACAAACAAACAAACAAACAAAGCCCAGCCAAAGTTCACTATTGGAAAATAGATCTTCATTATTGGTCAATTGAAGTTTATCTCCTAGTTTTCCATGAGTAAACAATTTGCTAAATATATTTGTAGTGCAAGCAAATTAAAAAGAGGTACATTTAATGAAATTTATAATGTTCAAAATGAAATAATTAGTGGAGGGGGGCCTTGGTTGCTCAGTCATTAAGCGTCTGCCTTCAACTCAGGTCATGATCCCAGGATCCTGGGATCAAGCCCCGCATCAGGCTCCCTGCCCCTCAGGAAACCTGCTTCTCCCTCTCCCACTCCCCCTGCTTGTGTTCCCTCTCTCGCTGTGTCTTTCTCTGTCCAATAAATAAATAAAATCTTAAAAAAAAAAAGAAAGAATTTAGTGGAGTAGAAAAAGAAATATTTTCATAGCTTAAGTATAAGCTTTATCATTTCAAACATAATTAAATACTACTTACATTATTTTTATTACACAACTGAAAAATCTTTGTTTGATTTTATAATCTGTCCAAATGTAAACATGAATTTTACATAAATGCATATACATCTGACCAAATACAAACTTTTGTTAAATACAGTGTGTTTTTTCTTTGTTTTTTCTTTGTTTCTTTGTTTTTGCTTTCCTCCTTGCTTTGTTTGTGGTATTATTTATCATCCCACATATTTACATATTTCTATGAATATTTCCACCTTTTATAAAAGTATAGATTCTAAATTTTCAGCCTTAGTTAGGAAGTTCCTCATCACTACCCTTTTTGTATAGTTTTCTAGGTTTTCAATCAAGAACTTTTTGTTTTATTTTTTATATTTACATCCTTAATTCAACTGGAATTTGCTCTTGTATACAATATAAACAGAGATGGTATACAATAACAACATCATTGATATTCTTCTAGATGTATAACCATATATGAATTATTAAATAATCTATTTTATCTTAATTGAAATATTGTTTATTCTATATTGTTATATATTATTTGCTAATATTTTTATTTATGTTCTGTAATTTTTTAAATGTGTATTTGAATCTGTTTTTTAAAATTTCCAAAAGAACTAATCAAGTTGTGCAAAAATATGACCATTTCTGTATTGTTAATAATAACGAAATAAAATGGAAGCAATATAAAGACCCAACACAAAAGGATTGGTTAAATAAACAATATAGTAAACTATAATATAGAAATGCAAATGTTAATGAAAATTTATATTTACTGAAAGAAAAAGTTGCTCAAGAAGTTTTTATGAAAGAAATCAAATTCCAAAGCATTACTCAAAGCATAACCTCATGTAAAATTATATTGTACTATTACATCAAATATATGAAGCAAACTTAAAAAATCAGAAGAATTATGATAGAAGTGGTGGGGTTGTATCTTTTTCCTCTTTGTACTTATTCATATTACTTTTATCCTTAGAATATATTTGTATATTTAAAAAAGAAGAACTCTGTCTTGCCAATTTTAAAGTAACTGGTTGATGAACACCTTGAATTATTAATTACATTAGAGGATTTTAAAAAGTTGGTAAGTTACAGATGAGGCAAAATTAGGAAATCAATCACTATTCTTTTTGTTCTCTCCCAGCTGACTTGTAAGTGGTTCTTTAAGAATTCACTTAACAATCTTTTCTAAATGGAATCCCATCTGAGAATGTTCCCACTTTGGTCCCTGGGCCATGGTATGGGCCAGTATATTATCTATGGACCATCGTGATATAATGTGCACACATCATAATTGTTCTTATATAACATACATATTTCTTACTATACTACATTGAATTCTCTTCCCCTCACTAGTCTCTATCACTACTACTTCTTACTATATCTAAGTTAAAAAAGAGGCATTCAGTTCATGATTGTTCAATTGGCTGAATGCATTATAAGAAACTTTTCAGATTATTAGAACAAAATTCATACTGGAAATCCTGAAAATAACTTCTCTCATGAGTTAAATTTGCAAAATTAATTAAATGATTAATTAACGTTGCAAACTGAAGAATCAAGTGTCAAACAGGAATTACAAATCATCTTACCAACAGCCTTAGTTTTTATTTGTCCTGTTGATCTTGTTAATGAACAGAATGATTCCTCACATGTAATAGTTATGTGTTCAAAAATATACTACAGTTCAACAAGTGGTAAATGCCAGGTATTCAGATGTTCAGTAGGAAAGAGCCGAAAATGAGTACACCAAAGAGTGACCCAGCTAAGTCATAGTCATATGCCATTCTCATTATGAACTCTTTTTCCCCTTAAAACAGTTCTCAGCTTCAAACCAGGACATCTCTGTTGCTTCACTTAGGTGGCCTAGGGTGAGCTCTGAGCTCCTAATAAACCCCCCTCCATATGCCCATATGTGCATTTATGCCCTGTGATTTATTAAGTGCCTACCAGGTGCCAAGCACTTTGCTACATTTTTGGGATCAAAAGATGAGCAAATTTCTTTAGAGTCTCTGCCATTATCAGGCCAAGACTAATTAGAGCAGAGATAACTATTAAATAATTATACAAATGGACGATTGCAATTATGATAAATGTTACAAAGGAGATATGTCTGCCCCATGAAAGCCTATATTGGGGCCTTAACCGTGGATGCTGAAATCTGAGGGAGGAGTAGAAGTTGATCATCACAAGAACACCAAGTTCTTCTTTTCTTTTACTCTAGTACTGGGACTTTCTGGGAACAAGTTTAAAAGAATCTGGTCCCTACAGCTTTTCATAGCATATGACAAAAGGCAAAACTGTATTAAACACCTAAGTGGGACCCCTGGAGTCTGAATACATGTAGGAAATCAGATCGGACCTTAAAAATGTGTTGAAATAAAAATGTGATGAAACGATGCTTGAAAGATTTTTTGTGGTCTCCAGAAAAAGTAGAGCAGGAGAACACTTTTCCTGGTTAAGTCAGCCCTATCCAATGGTACAGAAATGTCCCATTCTCAAAATTAGGTCACTATAGAAGCTGACTTTTAGTGACATGAGTCCTGGTCTATGATTATTATCCCTTATTTCCTGAGTGAACCATCCCCTGGGACCATGAAAATTCCTTTACTCTGTTTCTAGCTACATTTTCTTTTAATTAAATTATTCAAGCATTTAAATGCTGGAAGAGACTGAAATGAACTGAGTCCAAATATTTTGGTCCCTGGAAGAACAAAGCCTTTTATAAATAAATAAAAACATATTTCATGTTTTAACCCAGGCTCATAGGATTTAAGTCTTTAGACTAAGCCTGATTAGGAGATAGGTTTCTAACCTATTCAGCTGAGATCAGATCCTGTACTAGAGAGGGTTGTGGCAGACAGATTCTAAGAGAGCCTCTGTAATATCCACCACCTGGCATTTTTGCCTTGCATAACCTCCTCCTCTTGTGTGAACATGTCCTGACACTAGCTTCTAACCAACAAGATGCAGCTAAAGGATGTGTATATAATTACCTTACATAAGATCATAACATCTGACTTGTCTCAGAGACTCTCTCTCTCCTGCTGGTGGTCATGTTGGGAAGCAACATAACAAGAAATTAGAGACAACCTTTAGGAATTAACAGCAACTTCTGGCCAACAGGGTCTTCTAGGGACCAGCAAGAAACAGAGGCCAGTTCTACTGTCACAAGGAATTGAATTCTGTCAACAACAACAGGAGCGTGGAAGATTTGTTCCCCATTTACCCCTTAAACAAGACCTCACCCCAATTGACACATCTTTGTTATTGCATGGTTGAGAGTTCCTTGAAGTGGAAAATCTAACTTAGTCATGCCAGATTCCTGACACACAGAGACTGTGACATACTACCTGCTATTTTAAGCTACTTATTTTGTGGTCATATTGTCACACAGTAACAGAAAAGTTATATAAAGGGGCCTGCTAATCTGAATTAACCCTGGAAAAAACCCTCTTTGCCCTAGTCATTGTATAAGTTCTAAGAGCTGGAAGAAAGAATTAAATTATTTAGGACTTTCATAATTTATGCAAAGTACTAAAATGAAATTAGTATGTGAAAGAAAATTGAAAAGTAAAAGCTCAATGTTTTTAATAATAAGATTTTACTGTAAATTCTAAATCTGAAAAAGCAAATGCCAAAAATCGAGAATAACCAAGAGAACCAGACTGGATAGAATAAGTTACACTTTATTCATAAGACATGGGGGGGGCTGGGGGAAGAACAATGAGATAATTGTCCCCTGCTGTATACTCTGTGTATGTTAGAACATTCCAATCTTTATTATATGAGAAAACAAAAATAAAATAATTTTATGTATTATTGATCATATGTGTGTCTGGTTCATATGTACATCCACACAGATGTACGAGTCCTCAGATTTCCCAATCTTGTATTTGATCAATATAAGACAGAAGAACTAGGTTAATATTTATGTTGTCCTGGTGTGTATCAGATAGTGTTCGGCACTTTTATAAACACACCATGTGACCTGTCATTATAAATTTTCTATTGTAGATAATGAAACTGCTTTTCAGAAAAGTAATGTAAGGGGCACCTGGGTGGCTCAGTGAGTTAGGCATCTGCCTTCAGCTCAGGTCATGATCTCAGAGTCCTGGAATCAAGCCCCTGCATTGGGCCCCCAGCTCAGCAGAAAGCCTGCTTCTCCCTCTGCCCCTCCCCCAGCTTGTATTCCCTCTCTTGTGCTCTCTCTTTCTGTCAAATAAATAAATAAGATCTTTAAAAAAAGAAAAGAAAAGTAAATTAAGTCACATGATGAGTGTAGGGGAGGACAGCAGTTTAAATCCATGACTTTGTGATCTTATGTACTTTTTTTCTTTTTTTTTTTTTAATTTCATTTCTTTTCAGCATAACAGAATTCATAGTTTTACACCACACCCAGTGCTCCATGCAATGCGTGCCCTCCACAATACCCACCACCTGGCTCCCCCAACCTCCCACCCCCCGCCCCTTCAAAACCCTCAGGTGGTTTTTCAGAGTCCATAGTCTCTCGTGGTTCATCTCCCCCCCCAATTTCCCTCAACTCCCTTCTCCTCTCCATCTCCCCATGTCCTCCGTGTTATTTGTTATGCTCTGCAAATAAGTGAAACCATATGATAATTGACTCTCTCTGCTTGACTTATTTCACTCAGCATAATCTCTTCCAGTCCAGTCCATGTTGCTACAAAAGTTGGGTATTCATCCTTTGTGATGGAGGCATAATACTCCATAGTGTTTATGTACTTTTTAACAGAACATTCCCAATACACAAAGCTGAGAGTTAGGCAATAAGCATAAGCCCAGAATCAAGGCTGACATTCATTCTAATTGGACTGGTGGGTTTGTTTGTGTTTTTTTGTTTGTTTGTTTTTTGGGTTTGGGGAGTTTTTTTATCAGGTGGTATCTTTGCTTTACCTGTTAACAAAAGTTTGAAATATCACATATACATATTCTCAAAATACACTACCATTTGAGAAACATTAGATTAATTTCTAATATGATTAAAGGCTAAAAAAATGCACAGCCTATGGAGAAGCATTTTCTTTTTCTTTTTGGCTCTTTCAACTTATTAAATCGAAAGCTATGAAGAACAACGTAAGATCAGTGTTCTACAAGACAAAGGGTCACTATAAAGACAATGGTCACCTGCTACTTTCAAGCTTGAAAATAAAGGAAAAAATGGTGTTAAATCTTAGTAGAAGAGATTTAAGAGAGGACATCTTGACATAAGTATTTTTAGACACAAATAGCTTTCTAAGGAAAATGTTGAGCGCCCTTCCATGGAAATATTTAACCATAAGAAAGATGTTAATTTTCTTTGACATTTCTTACAGTAAAAGTCTATTTCTGCTCAGGGACAGGAGAAAGACTAGAAGTAGTTTCCAAGCACATAATTTTATAACATGAATAACTCTTACATTTTAACATGAAATTGTTTGAAATGACCTTGAAACCTGTTCCAACTTATTTTCTTACAATTCTACTTTTTATTATATTGATATTTCTTTCTTATCATAAAAATAAAATCAATAACTAAACACAGCATAAAGATAAAATTAGATGCGCTGAGTATCAAGGGAAAGTGGTACATTTAGTGAATAATGACCAAAAATAAATGTGAAAGGCAATTACATAATCCTTCACTTAGAAAGGTATTGGAAAATTTTCATATACTGGCCAAATCTAAGGCTCAAATGGTGGGCCAGCATGTGTGCTAGAAAAGAGACACATGATTTATAAATGGTCAACTAATGCCAGCGTTTTCATGAGCTAAATCCTAACCTACATTTACACTAGGACACATTTCTAGTTCCAGTTGAAATAAACTTATAGATTTTCCAGCAGTTGTTTGAAGAAATGTATTTTAAAATATATTTGCAAGTTTTATGGTTCCTAATTACTATAAGAATTCAAAATTTATCAACTTAAGGAGAGAACATACCCTCTTTCAGCACTAATCAATCAATGCCATCAACATTATTAACCAACTATTTTATTCTGCTTAATAACTTCATTTATTCAGTTTGGTTGAAACTCTTTTAAGAAAAGCATTGAGATAGCTCGAAGTCTATTATGGAGAGACAAGTGTCCAATCACTTTAAAAGGGTCAAGTCTAATATCAGATACCCAGTGATGTTCAGTAAATATGAATTGATAATAACTGGTCACTTTTAAGTGTGAAAAATCATCTAAAGATCATACAATTTGTATCCATTTTAAAATATAAATCTTTATAAACAATCACAGAAATATCATTAAAGGGTGAAAAATTCCTTTTAGGATTTTAAAGGATTGAGAGTGTTTGCCGCTATATACATGTGAGGGACTGGAGCTGGATGTCATACAGGTAACCCAGCATCATGAAAACTTTTTCCTAAAAGGGCTCAAACACACTGTTTAAAGGGTCAAATAAAATATAAATAATAATAAATTATTCCTTCTTTTGTCTTCTTTCACAGGATATCCATTGGTTTACTTATTTCAGTTGAAAAATTAATCTAAAACCAAAAGCAGAATTTTTCTCTAAGCAGTCCTTAAATACCATAGTATATTCTTAAAGTGTGGTCCATGGACTAGCCGCATTCTCAGCACCTGAGAGCTTGTTAGAAATGCAGATTTCAGACCCCACCCCAAGCCTACTGAATCAGAACCTGCCTTCTAACAAATTCCCAACTGATTCAGATGCACATCAAATTTGGAAGGGATTGGTCTAAGTATGTATACCTCCCTTGTAAGTATTACTGTAGGGTAATACTTAGTTATGCTTTTTAATAACGTCAGATTGATGCTTTCAATGTTAATTCAAAAATATATGATGTATAAATTTAGAAAAACAAGACATGTTTGCACAATTATTCTAGAATAAAAATGTCATTACTCTCTGTGGACCTTAAGCTATTATAATTAAATGTTTAAAAATTATTTTAATTATACTTATCAAAAAATTCTCCACAACAATATTATATCTTTTTGTGATATGTTGACCAAATAATTTCTTTAGTGCTACATGACAGGGTCTCATATGTTGTAGGAGCTCAATATTTTTTTTTAAGATTTTATTTATTTATTTGACAGAGAGAGAGAGATCACAAGTAGGAGGAGAGGCAGGCAGAGAGAGAGAGAGAGAGAGAGAGAGGAGGAAGCAGGCTCCCCACTGAGCAGAAAGCCTGATGCAGGGCTTGACCCCTGGACCCTGGGATCATGACCTGAGCTGAAGGCAAAGGCTTTAACCCACTGAGCCATCCAGGCACCCCTCAATATTTATTAAAATAAAAACTCTACATTCATATCTTATTCTATGCATCACAAGTCAAATTTATGTATACATCATATTTGTTTGTATGCATTTATACTATATAAATGCTATTCAAATATCACATATTTATGTGTTTCTTTTACCACTTACAATTTTGCTCTGTTATTGTATTATTTCCTTTCTGGAAATTATCCTTTCATATTCATCAACAAAAGTATATTGCACTCTGCACTCTGCCCTGTACTGGAAACTAATGTTTTCAGGTGGAACCAAGACAACTTTGTTTTCTTGAAAATCTAATTTTATGTTTACCTAATTCCAAGTTTCTTTTTTCTTGTACTTCAACAATTTCAATTAATCTCATTTGTCATATTTTCCTGTATTCCACACTCTGACCACTTTTTCTCTTTAATTGGCCTTATTGGGAAGATGGTTAAGAAGTTGTGTCAGTAGTTTAAAATCTGCAGGAATTTCATGCAAAGATACTTTAGAAGTCCTAAATGAGAGAAAGAATGTCTCAGAATCTGAATATAAAAGAGAGACATATTTTTGTTTAAGCAACAAGCAGTGACCACACACTTTTTCACCCACCTCAAATAGATCATGTTTAGCTCACATGACTATGGGTTTCCATGAAATTAATCTCTGACCTGATTTTTTTTTTAATGCTCCGTGTCAGTTTTCTATTAATAGGCTCTTATCCAGCAGAAAATGTGCATAGCTTCCTGGTGTGTGTAAACCTGTGAAAGTGAAGGATACCTATTCCGAAGAAGGACAAGATGTCCTGCGTTAAGAACTAAGGTGGACAATATGTAATGTATATTGTGTGTAAATGACTAGATAAATACGCAAATGTTATTGCTCATAGAACAAGTCACAATTTGTGTTTCATAAATGCTCATAGTATTGAATGTAAGCAGAATAACTGTAGAGATACATTTTTAAAGATTTTGTTTATTTATTTTTGTGAGAGAGAGAGTGAGTGAGCACAAGCAAGCAGGGGGAGGGACAGAGGGAGTAGCAGACTCCCCACTGAGATGGGGAGCCTGGGATCAGGACCTGAGCTTAAGGCAGATGCTTAATTAATTGAGCCATGCAGACACCCGATTGTAGAGCTATTAAGAAGGAATAAATATTGCACAAACTATAACCCTCTTTCCTAAAATTTGCAATTATCCATAGTGACAAATAGAAACGAAAACAAAATGTCTCTCTAACTTTGCTGACTATTAAAGGGAAAATGTTACTTCTAGAAAACTCAGTTTATTGGAAGGAAAGTCAGCATACATTTCTGCAAAAATAATTACCCAGTTAATTATTAATTTATTTTTAATTGTCCCAGTAATGAGCTCTGTGACCTTGAAAACGAAGCTCCTTTTTAGCCTCAGGTCTCTCATATAGAAGGGAGAATTATTTGTTTTACTTAAAAAGTGATTTACATAAAAATATTTTGTGGAAAAATAAATTTGTAGTTCTTCTATGTCAATTTTATTTTGTGCCTTCTGAAAATCTGTCTCTTAGTGTAAAAGAAAGATTTACAGTAATCAGAGAGTGATTTATTTGTTTTCTTCTGCTGGTATAACAAATAAATACAAACTCAGTAGCTCAAAATAACACAAATTTATTTTCTTATATTTCTGTGACTCAGAAGTCCAGCATGGGTCTCAAGGGGCTAAAATCAAGGTGTCTGCAAGGCTACATTCATTTCTGGAGCCTGCAGGAGAGTCTCCTTATCCCTTCCAGGTCCTACAGGCTACTGTGTTCCTTGGCTCACAGCCTCTTCCCCCGTCCTTAGAGCCACTAGTGGCCAGTCAAGTCCTGACATCCTGACATCACATCTACCTCTAACCACCACCAAGAATGTTCTCCACTTTTAAGGACTCACATGGTTAGATTAGACTCACCCAGATAATCCAGGAAAATCTCTCCATCTCTAGGTACTTAATTTAATCACACTGAAAGCTCCAATTGCCCTGTAAGATCAATATATTCCTAGAATCTGGGAGTTGAGGCATAGAAATTCTAGAGGGTTTTTACTGTATGCTATAACTAATAGTTTGACTCCTTACCAATACACATTATGTGAGCACTTCTCCATCCAAAATGTTGCTTAAACCTACTCAGTAGAGCAAAGTTTTGTGTGGAGAGCCTACACATTGAAATTCTCTGGTCCACAACCAGGGCCCATTTTAAGCACACTAACAACAACAACAAAAACAAAACAAAACAAAACTCATTCACATTTGTAAAATCTCCAAAGGGTATGTAATTGAGAATTTACTTCAGTGAGTCTTTTGTCAGCAGAAATTTCTTCTTCCTCTCCCTCTTCTTCTTTTCCTTCCCTTACTTCTTTCTTTTCCTTCTCTGTTCTTTCCTTTCTTTCTTCTCCTCCCCCTCCTCCTCCATCTTATTTTTCTTCTTCTTTTTTTTAATGAGCATATCTCCAGTGACTAGAACATTTTTATAATAGTCAACATTCTTTAAACATTTTTGAATCAATAAAGTATTGAATATGTGGATAAAAGATTGATAAAGCTGTAGAGGTATAACAATTTTTCAATTAACTGACATCAGAGAGGTTGAACCTGGCTGAAACAGTGGTACACTGAATAAGTTAACCATTAGTCGATGGGTTGTATAGTGTTATAGGTTTAATTTAGTAGTCATGTGGAAGATAGAGGTCAGGAGATTACATGAATGCTTATGCAACACTCTAGCAGTTAGTGTAATAGTTATGTGTTGCTGCATAACAAAACATCCCAAAGTGTAGTGGCCCAAAACAACTATAATCATTTATTTTGCTCAGAAATATGTGATTTGGTTAGGGTTCAGCAGGCATGGCTTGTGTTTCTTCCACAAGTATCACCTAGGGTGGCTCATGTGCGGACTGCAGGATCCATTCTCAAGATGGCTCACTCACATGGCTGAAAAGCTGGTGCTGGCTGTTGACTGGGAGCTCAGCTGAGTCTATCGGCCAAGGACATTGTTATTTATGTGTCTTGTGCAGGATGATTCAACTTTTTTATAGCATGGTTTCAAAAGTAAATATCCCAAGTCAGCAAGAGAGACATACCTGGCATTTTTATCATCTATCTTTGAAAATTATATAGTATCATTTTCATTGTATTCTATCTATTGAGGTAATCATCACATGGTCTCTCTGGATTCAAGAGGAAGGAAAATAGATTCACTTTTCAGTGGAAAAAGAGTCACAGTCACATTATAAGAAGAGCATGTGAGGTGGAAATATTGCTATTGCAACTGGTGGAAAATGCTAAATGCCATGTACAGGGATCCAAATATGAAATGATCAGAGCTTATTCCCAGAACAGTGGAAATAAAGAGGAAAATATGGAATTGAGAAATGAAGAATCCAAAATTTAGAGACTGAGCAAATGGGAAAAAGATAAAACTCTGTAGGGTCAAAGGAATAGTTAAAAGGGAAAAAGTTAGTGAGTTTCAATACATATATGCTGAACTCCTGGCCTCCATACACTTTCATTCAATAATATTTGTTGAATAATCTCTTTTTTATATCAGGTTATGCTCTAAATGTCAACATTTGAGTTGCTACCTACACATCTCAGATAGGGGTCATTATATATTGAGGATTACTTCTTTATCTCTGAAAAGTCCTACTATTCTATTCATTCCTCCCTGTTCTCCCAAATACCTATTTTATATATCTTGTGGGGATATGTCAATTTCTTCAACAAAATAAGCTAGGGCATTTCTGGTAGATAGCCACTAAGGTCATACTTTCTCCGTGTTTTTTGACTAGATCTCAATGATAATATATATACTACACAATCTGAATGAGCAAGGAATCTTCTTCATGATGAATTCACCATGTTACATGGAGCATAATGCTATGAAATAAATACACATTGATGATAAGACCATAGAATATCAAAGCTAAAGAGAAGAAAAATGATCATAGCTGTATTGTTCATTAGAGCTCTTCAATTTTAAAAAACTCAGATAGATAAGTTATGACATTCATACAGTGGAAACTGTGTAGCAAGAATAACTTGAGGGGCACCTGGGTGGCTCAGTGGGTTAAAGCCTCTGCCTTCAGCTCAGGTCATGATCTCAGGGTCCTGGGATTGAGCCCCGCATCGGGCTCTCTGCTCGGCAAGGAGCCTGCTTCCACCTCTCTCTCTCCCTGCCTCTCTGCCTACTTGTGTCTGTTAAATAAATAAATAAAATCTTAAAAAAAAAGAATAACATGAAATACACCTACATGTAACAAAATAGGTGAGTCTTGCAGAGTGTTGAATTAATGCAGCAAGACAGAATAATGCATGCTGTGTGGTTCCATTTATGTAAAGAACAAACCTGGCCAAACTAAACTATATTGTTTATAGATGTGGAGGTCATAAAACTATAAAGCAAAGTAAGAAAACTATTATTTTTAAAAAAAGTCAAAATAGTTATTCTCTGTGGAGAAAGGATTGGAGAAAAAGGAATCTCGATTGGAAAGCAAAACCAAAATGAGAGTCGCTGGGTGGGTGGCAGATGGGAATATTCTTCACAGGTGATGGGAACATTGTTTCCTGGACGGGGACTGGTTATGCAGATGTCAATTCCACTATAAACAAGTAAATACTATATAAATATCTATGATTTATGCAGCTTTCAGTACTTATATTTTATAAAAATGTTTTTTTAATGTTTTAAAAAACTGTGATGATTCATAATATTGTCTTAACTCTGAACTGTTGAGGTTTCTGGTCTCTTGAAAACCAAGTGGAACAGTGTTTATTAAAAAATTGCGACAGTTATCTAATTTTTTTTCACTTAGAGTTCTTGCGCATTTTGGCTTCTAGGTCAGTGTTAGCTAACAACTTAATTCTAAGTGAGTTTCTACAAGATTGGAAAACATATTTGTCATTTGGTAGTGCTACAAGGAATGAAAGAAACACTGAAAGTACTTTAACCGACATGTGGAGTTCAATACATCACAATATAGGGTGACTATGAAGTCAGGAAATATAATCCACTCTCAGGTTTATTATTTAGCTTCTGTAATACCGTATGAGGTAATTTTGCGAAGTACTGTCTTTCAGTTTACCTACCAGAGATGTTTCCACCTGTGCCTCTCTTCAAATTATGCTGTCAGTTCTCCACTCATTAACTCAAGGACATAGAAAATAAGCCATCACCTTTCACTGATTTTTCTCCAGGGAAACAGTATGGTTAGGGGAAATGTGTCGTGCCATTTGGTTTGTGAATCTCTTTGCCTCACACTTCCTTAAAATCATCATCTTTTTTTTTTTTTTCATTTCTACTACAGAATTATAAGTGCAAATTTAAAAATCCAAATATAATTATATTTCAGGAAGGATTTCATTCTATCCCAAATAACTTTAGAATCATTGAAATAGATGGCATATTTATTACACTAACTTAGTTGGTAACTCTTGGTGATAACTGATTTAGTACACTAACTCTTAGTTGGTAACTGGTAACTTAGGTGGAAGATATATTATACCATATCATATCACATATATTATGCATATATTATATTAGGAGCTCTTTCTTTCTTTTGTTTTTCTCAACATTTCAGAAACCTGTGTTGAGAGGGAGAGGATGCAGCCAATGAGTAGCAATGAGAAAACCTGTTTCTAACTGGAAGTTCTAGTCTCATGTATATAGCCTCATATAAAAAAGTAAACCCAAACCACTAATCCAAATCCCTTATATTGACCTAAAAGACTCTTCCATGTAGAATTGGAAGATAAGTAAACCAGCAGTTTCTCATAGTTGAGTACATTGATCCCACCTCTTGTGGAACCATTAGGATCTATGTTCACCTTTATCTTGGGTTCTGCTTGGTTAACTGATGTGTAGTTAGTATCCCCATAGAAAAATGTCTGTGGTTGTTTATGAAGTCAAAACTATGTGAGTGATGCTGGTACAAGCTAATTATCCTGCAATATCTTGGAAAGAACCTTTGACTAATTCTCTTGTTCCAAATGTCAGTAGAGATGTCACCACCAGCTTTGATCCTCTGGCATAGAACATGAGACCAAGATATTAACTTAGTAAAAATATATCAAATAACTGTTCACTAAATATATTAACCTGGAATTTTTAGGATCTAGAGATGTTAGTAAAAACTTAATTCTTTGCTTTTCCTTTATGCCCCTTTTCTCTCATTTATAGATATCCTTCAGGTTTTAACTTAAGTTCTACTCTTTTCTAATAGTTCCTGATCAACCAAGTTCATCTATTCCCCTGCTTCTCAGCTTTTCCTAACATTTATACCTCAAAACACTTGATTAGCTTATTTGTTACGTATTAATTCATACTCTAGCTCTTTCATATGTATAAATGTTGTCTACTTTAAACTTGAGTGATGAGAAACCAAGGAATATATCTCGTGATTTTTATGTATATGATTTTATGTACAATTTTGTCTTTTAGTCAACTTAGAACTAGCAACATTGTATCATATAGTTATTTATATAATTATAAATCTTTCCTTGAGGCTAGATGAATATATATTTCACAGTTACCCACAGACTTAGCAGTTACTGGCCAAAGCAAATACTTGAAATATACATGCTTATTAAGTGAATGAATACCTTTAAGGATGTCATAGTTTTGTCTCTTTCCATCCATAAGTGAATGGCAGAGTGAAGGGACAAAGATAAGAAAACCAGGTTCCAAAACACCTGGGTATTGAGAGTCTATGTCACTCAAAGACAGGGACTCGGGCGACAGTATGGTTATAACAAGTTGATCCTAGGCACAGCATACAAGGTTTACAAATCCAGGGATAGTGGGCAGAAACTGAATAGTAAACTTGATCTACTTAATTCAAGAGATAAGCAAAGCTTCTAGTAGCTGTCAAAACTTTCATTTCTAATACAAAACTTTCAGTCACCATGAGCAAAGTCTTTAGAGGATTCTGCTGACTTAATGCTTAAATCTAGCTATTACTGCTACCCTACATATTTCCTCATCATGTCTTCTGAACCTTGGACTAAGGATCATCTCTCTTCACCTGTTCCTTGATAGAGGTCTTTCCCTAGTATCTTGAAAACCCTCTTGCCTTGCTTCCATGCTTAATGCGGTGACTTTATAGAACCATAACAAAACTCTGGCCTATAACACTAGTTCTCATAGTACTTAGAAAAACAGTGACCACAAAATTAGTTTTTAACAACTTATTTCTCATTATTAACCTGAAGAAAGTTATTTAGTGAGTATCTGACCAACAGTATTATCTCATTATTTGTTCATGAATTGGAAGTAGCATTCCAAAGATATAAACTGAGCTCAAAGAAGAGTATTTGGGGATCAAAAGCAGCAATGGACACACAAATACTGAGAGCATACTCACATAGGAGGGCCAGTAACTAGGGATTGTAATAAACTACGAGTTCAAAATAAATCATTAATGTTAGGTATCCATCCTTTTCAATGACATAGCAGTAGGGTGCCTTAAAAAACTAGAAACTTTAAACCAGGATTTTTTCCTAGTTTCTTAGCCTGGTAACTGTACTTTGATCATCCTAGGGCCTCATCCCACAGATCACTAATTCCCACCTACCACTCATCTTACCTTCATCTCTTCATTGACCAAAACTACTCTTTTTTTTTTTTTTAATCGAACCTACTCTTGATCACCTTACTTTGGCAGCTGTTTCACCTTCTGACAACGGCATGCACACTGTAAGTCATCAGAGTGAAGAACAGGGCACTCTACCACTCTAAAGTTATTCTTTAAGCAAGTTTCAATGTGTCCTCAGTGATCATAAGACTTATGAACAATAGCATGATTTTGTCAACTAAATTAAACACTCATCATTCATAAATCCAAACTGGAGTTATGTATTTTTATATCTGACTACTCTTCAGTCTAATGATGATCTTTTGCTCTTTCCTGCTTATTTTTCAATCTACTATATTGGAATTGGGGACTTTGTATTATTCCTCATCATGTCCCTATTGTCTGGTATTAGGTTTGGTGCATAATAGGTTCTCAAATATTGACTACAGCGGACCTCTGACACGACTTCCTGGTATACAAATCTGATTATAGGCTGATCATTAATACCACAGGGTCTATAATTTTGTTATATTTCAAATGGACATATTTTGTTTGCTTGTTTTTCTCTAAATTCAATGCCTAATGCTTCTGCATATTTAAATTCACAAGCTTGGCATTTTACCATAATTGGTAACATATAGATTTTATACCGTATTCTTTTCCCCCAGGCAATTATACATAGGTTAAATAAGAATAACAATGGATAAAAATAATAGCTCCAGCACTGGAGGTCAAAGAAATGTCACTTCATAATTACCATTTTGTCTTGACGTTATAGCAAATGTCTACCACAAACAGAAAATTCTCTTAGTCATATGATGATTTTAACAGGTAACAATAAATTTTCCAGGGAAACCTTGCTAAAAATGTTAAGAACCTTGCTAAAAATTGCCTAAATAAGTAGAAAATGATTCTCTCATGTCTGTAAGCTTATAAATGCTCTAGGTTATTTTAACATCCTATTTATATTATACCATATCATATCACATATATTATGCATATATTGTATTAGGAGCTCTTTCTTTCTTTTGTTTTTCTCAACATTTCAGAAACCTGTGTCGAGAGGGAGAGGATGCAGCCAATGAATAGCAATGAGAAAACCTGTTTCTAACTAAGTTCTAGCCTCATGCTCCCCTATAAATAGCAGGTTGATGAATGAACATAAATTATCTGTTCTTCCAGATTAAAAGACTGTATCTTTAATTTAAGTGAAGACCACATACCCCAGCCTGGGCCACAGGTACCAAACTAGAAAATATCTAAGCCATACATATTTAAATGTAATATGAAGTACATCATAAGTGAAATGGACTCTGTGGCTTATGAGGAAACAGCTCATTTATATACCAAAGAATCCCTCTGAATCCTAAATTCCATGTGCTTTTGACAGCTTGACTTCAGGCACAGAGATGTGGAGATGTTTGATGTTTAGAGAGCATAACTTGTACAGAGAGAAGCAGGACTTTATTCACTACACATTTGCCAACGATATTCTTTTCAACTTCCTTTGAAGATGGAAAATACTATCTTTTTGGACCAGAAAGTTCATCTATCTCTGCTTAACCCTCACTCGGGGCAATACGTGTTCATTTTACACCCAAATAAGCACTTCCTCTCAGGAATTATTCATGGAACTCTGATTCTTCAGAGAAAAAGGGTATTAGGGAAAGCAAAACTTAACTTGGCTGGATTTTCCTAGAACTTTGGGTTGTACAGAAACTAAACTCCACAAGTTTGGAATTATTATATTATGTTAATGCGTGGTTTTCTGATGATGGTTTTTCCTCTGAATTGCTCTTTTTAAATGTGTTACTTTAAACAGTCTGCATTTTTAAAATATATTAAACATTTCTCCAAAGTGTTTCTTTTTATTTAGTGGAAGAAAAGAAAAGAATAATCATTTCAACTCCATAACTGTAAAACCAAAAGCCTAACTGGAAAATCTTAACCACCTATGTATGCTCTTTTCAAATTGATATATTCAACCCAAAGGTCAATATAGACCACTTTAAAATTGCTTAGTTGCACTGTTTTATGTTTCTCTCATATTAAATATTGTTAACTGATTAAAAATTAATGCAAACAGCACTGAGGCTTTAAGTCTCTAAGGATGCCTAAGCCTTTAGAATAATAGCTGAATAGGCTCAATTCATTTTTGCATGGTAAAAGTAGCATGGTTTTTAAGTTATAGTCACAATGATGACCAAAAACAAATAGGAAAAAATTAAGCATTTAATCTGACAAGCATAACATCTTCCATGGGTACTGTGTGCTTAAAATGTGGTAGGGGGGAAAAAAAAGAATAACTATTACAAATAATTACAAAAGCTACAACAAAAAGCTTCTTAATGGAACCCAGCAAAGGTTGATACTAAAAAGGTGCACTTTCTGTTCTCTTTCACTGTAGATTTTGCGGCATGGATGCTCTGCACAATTTTTAAATATGTACATAAACATAATTTATCAAGAAGCATGATCTTGTAAAAAGTTGAAAGCATTCTTCTGGCCCTATTACTCGGTCTCCTATGAGTTTCCTCATCCCAACCCAGCCCCCGCACTACACCTCCCAACCCACCCCCACCCCAGACAACTATGGTTAAGGAGAAGAGTTGGTGCTCAAATCCGCATTTCTGATCTACACTCCACACAATTTGTACTCTCTCACGCTGCTTTTAATTATTTTAAAGTTGCCTTCTCTCAACTCTACACTACCTTTTCTCTCTGATTTTCAACGAATTATGTCACCCTCTGGTTTTCACAGTCTGCTTTTCTTCTCTTTTTCTAAATTCAACTTGAGCAGGAAAGAAGATTGAGGAATTTTAGAATCAGACTGATCAGATTTCTGTGATATCTGCCTCTTAGGCTTTCAGAGTTTCTTGTGATATTTTAATAAGATAATCATACAAGAATTCGTCCTTAATGTCCTGTCAATAAATATGACATTCCCTACCATAGCATTTTTTTAGAACTATTCTTCCTTGCCTCATATTGACTTCTTGGGTTTTTTATTCCTTTTCAAGTTTTCACACGGACCGTTTCAAAAAATGATCGGTTACTAATTAAGATGTCTAATTAATGTCACTAATAATTTTGATATATGAAATGAAACTAACCTCCAAATCTCCACATTATATTTTAAAAAAAAATTTATTTCTGGGGGCGCCTGGGTGGCTCAGTTGGTTGGTCATATACCTTTAGCTGAAGGTCAAAACATGATTCTGCATCCTGGGATCAAGCCCCACATTGGGCTCCTTGCTCAGCAGGAGTCTGCTTCTCCCTTTCCCTGCTGTTCTCCCTACTTGTACTCTCCCTCTCTCTCTGTCAAATAAATAAATAAATTCTTTTTTTAAAAAAAAATCATTATTTCCTTTTCTTTTTTTTTTATTTAAACCTTATTTTATTTTTTCAGTGTTCCACGTTTTGTTGTTTATGCACCACACCCAGTGCTCCATGCAATACGTCCCCTCCTTAATACCCACCACCAGGCTCACCCAACCCCCAACCCTTCTCCCCTCCAAAACCCTCAGTTTGTTTCTCAGAGTCCACAGTCTCTCATGGTTTGTCTCCCCCTCCCAATTTCCCCCAACTCCCTTCTCCTCTCCTTCTCCCAATATCCTCCTTGTTATTCCTTATGCTCCACAAGTAAGTGAGACCATATGATAATTGACTCTCTCTGCCTGACTTATTTCATTCAGCATAATTTCCCCCAGTCCCGTCCATTATTTCCTTCTCTGCTGTTACAAATGTCATGCTCATTTCTGGACCCCTCTGTCTAATGCAAGCATATTTGGTTTCTGTTCCAATAACAGATTGTTAATTTAGACAGTAATTTGCACTTACAAATAAATTTGATGGTCAGTGGATTCATGGACCCATATATATTATAAAAAAGTTTTTACTAAAATTTACAAAAATTTTTACTAAAAATATCAGCTTTTTTTTTTCCTGGCTCCTTATTAAGGGGAGGCTTTAGTATTCACAAAAGTAGACAGAATATTATAATAAAACCCTGTGTACCCATCATCAGTCCCAGTATAATCAAGTCATGGCCAGTCCAATGTTACATATGCCACATTGATATTTCTCTCTGGCATATTATTTACTAACAAGTTTAAAACATTGTATCATTTCATCCATATATATTTGAGTATGTATCTCCAAATTATATAAGTATTTTTAAAACATAGCCACAATACAGTCATCCTGCTAAAGATAAGGTAATTCATTAATATCATCTAACATTCAAAGGGTGTCAAATTTTCAATTATTTCACTGAAATTTTTAAGTTTCTCTGAATCATGATCTATTAATTTTACACATTATGATGAGTTGCTCTATTTATGTGTATGTGGATGTGTATATATATATATATACATATATATATATATATATATTTTAACCTATAGGTTTCCTTGGCATCTCTTTTTGTTTCCAGTAACTTCTTTGAAGGCACTGAGTTGTTTGTACCATAGGGTTTCCCATAGCCTGGATTTTGCTGATTGCATGATATAGTGTAGTTTTTAGCATATTCTTCATCCATCCATTTCTTGAAAATTGGAGCCTGTGTTCCTTTCATGCTTTTTTGTTTGTTTGTTTCTATTTGTGTATTCTTATTCTTCTTCTGCTTCTTTTTTTTTTTTTTTTTTTTTTTTTTTTTTTTTTTTTTTTTTTTTTTTTTTTTTTTTTTTTTTTTTTTTTTTTTTTTTTTTTTTTTTTTTTTTTTTTTTTTTTTTTTTTTTTTTTTTTTTTTTTTTTTTTTTTTTTTTTTTTTTTTTTTTTTTTTTTTTTTTTTTTTTTTTTTGCTTTTTGTTTTTGAATCAGAAGAGTTAGTTCTAGCTATCATTTTAATGGTTGATCAGGCTTTGGGTTATATTTTGTCAAGAGTTTGCCTTTCTGTGGCTTCCAGACTTTTATTTATGGGTCTTCACTTTGTCCCCTAGTGCTGCATAAAAAATCAATCAAACAAACAAACAAACAAAAAACAATCTTCTCCTTAAACAACCGGTGCATAAGTCTTTTCATTTATCTGTGCCTCTTACAATTATGGTCCTTCTCCAAATATACTGTCTTGTCAATGTCAATTTTTAAAAACTGTGTTCATGGAACTAAAAATAATGTTCTATATGTGGTGTATTGCTTTTCTTGAACAGGAAAACATAATTTGGAAGTGATTAGGGCTTGAACCTAATGCTTCATCCTCTTCCTTCTCCTCCCAACCCAAGTCGTCTTGACCTGGGCCAGAATAGCCACTTGGTTTTGGCAAGATAGACACAAATATGTAGGCTGGATCTCCCCCTTCTCTTAATTTCACCATCTGTTGCTCTAGGTGACATAACTTGTGTGCATAGTTAATTAGTCTGGCTGTGAATCCTCACTCTTTTTTCTTAAGAGCAACAATTGGTGTTCATGTGCTATACAGTCTGTTGAAGCAGTGCATTGTATAAAATAAATTACCATTTTTGCTCTAAATTTTGAATGTCAAATCCTTCCACAGGTTTGTTACAGAGCAGGAAAACACAGTTGAGCTAATAGTGAGGAAACAATCCCATATATGGCATGATAAAACCGTCTACTGAATCCTGTTATATAATAGTTTAGAAGTTGAGAGTTTGACCTAAGTTCTAATTTTTTTAAAAAGAATTTCCTTAACTAAATGTTCTAATAAATTATAAGTTAATTATACGTAGGATCTCTGCCAGCTTGAATCTATTATGTAGAAATTTGTACTTCCATATATTTTGGAGATCCTTGAACCCAAAGAACACAGTTACATAGATATTATTGTAAAGGATAATTTGACTATATATTAGTTACCTTGGCAATTTGAAAAAAAAATCACATATTTTATCAGCTTTTTAAAAAGTCTCTTCTTCCAACAAAGTTATTAAGAATTAACAACAACAACAAAAAAGAATTAAGTAGACTTAAAAAAAAAGAATTAACTATCAAAATTACTCCAAAGGTATTTTGCATAGGGCTGTACGTTGTCAAATCGATGCTGGTTTGGTGGTTGCAAGTTCACATGAAACTCATAAGGGGAGCTGACTTTGGCACTTGTCTAGGAACAACAGCCTCTGGAAAGAGGGTAGAAGGCTATTTATAGTCCTAAACCTTAGCACTCTTTGAATTTGATCCAGTCTGTGGCCTGATCCAACATACTCAATCTAGCATGGGCCACATCAGAACAGTGGCCTACCATAAGCCCCCATCAACCACTGAAGTAACAGCAGGCTAACTATAGGTCTCACATAGGAAGGCGAAGTAGTCAACATGGCTCAGGTGGAGATCTGGACGTGAATCCTAGCTATACCATATACAGCTCTGTGAATTCAGGCAAATCCCTAGCCTCTCTAAACCTCAAGCTCCTATTCCATAAATAGCAATGATAAAAGTATCTATCTCATACAGCTGTCTTGATCATATAACAAACTTCATACGGTGCTTGACATTTAATGTCTTCTCAATATATGTGAATTGTTATTATTATTACTTTTTAGACTTCTTTTTTTATTATTATGTTCAATTAGCCAACATATAGTACATCATGTGTTCTTGATGTGAATTGTTATTATAATTGTCATTATTATTATCTTTATGAATTTATCATGGCCAAAATCAATGATACTATTTCTCTAAAATCCTTTGGCTTTCAATTCAGTCCTAGTTCTACTTCATCTATAGCTCTGGACCTGAAACACAATTCCATACTTAGCATTAGTTCTTTTGTTCTGTCAGATGACATAGTCTGGTTTGGTAAATGCACATAATCTATGTGAAGAACTTGGTAAGGTTTATCAATGTGTACTGCTTTACAGTTGAATAAGTGCTAAGAGAAGCCACAGTAGACATGAATTATATCTTCCGACTTCCTTTAATTATCAACAACCATGGTAGAATCATTTAATCTGTATGAACCTCAGTTTTCCAAAAATGGAGTGCAGAACAGTGGACTAGAGCTCTCTAAGGGGCTATTCTAGCTCTGTCTTTCATAATTGCTATATAGCATTGCTTGCTTTGTGATAAATGGAGGAGAAGAGTCATCAATATATGTCACAGGCTATGGATGCAGTACTCACATTTTCATAATGTCCCTCAAAGTGGTGGCCAAAGAAATACAGCAGGTGAGAGGAAAGAGTATTCTAGGTTAAGGGGAAAACATGTACGAAAGCTCTGTACAAAAGCACACCCCTTACAAAAGACTGAAAGAAGTCTATTGTGGCTGGGACACAAAAAGGTGAGAATCACAAAGACAAAATGAAAAGTGTGTAGGAGAGAAGTGTTCCAGAAGCTCTGGATAACCTCAGAGAATGACTGAAGTGCTAGCCTTAAGAATTCTTAGTTGGCAGTTTAATTTTCATTTGAGAAATATGATTAATAAATCATTCCTGAAGAGGAAAAAAGTACATAATTGATGTTCAGATGATATAGATCCTATGAACTGCAAAGGCCAGGGAGCAGGACATGACCCTCACTAGCCGGTTTTTACACTTTATTATTAATTCAATTATTCTTATGGGAGACTCCAAGAGGTCTTCCAAGAATCCTTTAGATGCTCCATTGGAAGAAGATAGAAATAAAAGCTCTGTTTCATAATGAAGAATTCTCCTGTAAAAAAGTTTTATGAATCAAGTGCCAAGTTCTACAAAGAATAATCCACAGGCAAACCAAGCATGATTTGATCATGACCTCCTGAATCGGCTGGATGCCCACACCTCGTCCCAGGGAGGGAAACACATTCATAGGTATCTTGCTAACTTGTGCAGGGCTAAGCAAGCAGCTACTATAGGTAGCTCTCTTTAAGACAAACTAAAGGCCACATGACACAGAATATCTAAGGAATAGGGAAAAATGCTATTTATATTTAGTTAGCAAATTCTGAACTAAAATTGGTAAAGAGTAAATGTGATATCCTCTTACAGGAAAGAAAGAACACAAACTAGTTCTAATCTTGGCAATGCCATAGTCTTGAGCAAGTCACTGAACATCTGAGTTACAGTTTCTATTTCTGCAAAATGGAGATAATAATGCTGGCCTAATTGAATTGTATGAGGTTTATATAAATAAATAGCACAAAGTCCTGAGCAAAATACCTGACATACAGAAATCTCCCAGTAATTGTTTTTATCAATTTGGGGTGCCAGACTAAATTTCTCAGTGGAAAGTACAAGTAAGACATTTCTCCGTATAAATATTGACTGAAAATCTCCAACTCTGAAATCACTGTGTGTCCATACTAATGTCTATGCAAAGAGCCAAAACCGCACATTCTATTTTTCAGTTGTCTAATTAAAAACAAACCAGAGCAGTATTCAACTTGGAAGCTGATGAGAGCACCACCTGTCTGATTTTCTTACAGCTGTCAGAAGCAAATTTTAGATCCACCTCCCAGATTTTTACCCCAACTAGAACTGGATTGTGTCTGTATTCAAAATTCTTTAGTTGTTTAAAGGGATTTTCATTCTAAGAAATATAGATATATATTTATATTTACATATATTTTATATATGTATATATAGATGAAACAATTGGTACCATGATCAAGTAATAAAAAATTATGTTTTAGTTATGGCATAAACCTTTTCAGAGGAAGCATTGAAACAAAATATTTAATAGAAAGAGAGTTCATCATATAGAGAGATGGTGTGTGAAAAGAATCAGAATTTGAATTGATTTATTTTGAAGTCATATTGATCAACATTTTGTGCATTTCCAACTTCATCTCTATAAATCTACCAATAGTAAAATATTCACAAATTTTATGGGAGTACTTACAACTTAAATCTAATAACGTGTGTATGCATATTTATACACTGAAGTTAGAAGGAAAAACAAATTAAAAATCTCAATTTTAAAATATCATAAGGTAAAAATGCTCAAAATCATTTTTCTACATTTAAACATTAAATGCAACATTTTAAGTTCATTGTGGTCTTTATCCTTGCAAGTCTTGTAATTTTTGCAAGGTAAGATATCAGTTATAACGTTACATGACCATAACGGGTTTTTGTTTTTCTTAAGATTTTATCTATTTATTTGACAGACAGAGATCACAAGTAGGCAGAGAGGCAGGCAGAGAGAGAGAGGAGGAAACAGGCTCCCCACTGAGCAGAGAGCCCAATGCAGGACTCGATCCCAGGACCTCGGGATCATGACCCGAGCCGAAGGCAGAGGCTTTAATCCACTGAGCCACAGAGACGCCCCGACCATAACTATTTATAGAGTGACAACTGGTACCTACTGGGGCCTTTGGAATAGCACAGAAGAGTTTCCCCATGCAAAATTTCAGAGAAGCCCCTTCTCTCCCCCAACACACAGATCTGTCAGCCTCTTCACTCCCAAATCCACTTCTTCAATCCGTATGCAATCATTGATCAAGACAAGTACCTAAAAGCAACAATTAAGTGGACACCTTGAAGGTCAATGTCACTGTCGATTTCTACCTTTTCTTTTTCTTAATTGATACTATTGGAAAATGGTAGCAGTACCTTCAGCAGTGATCTCAGTCATGGTGGCTGGAGAAAGGAAAGGCAGGCGTAAAGTTCCAGTCAAGTGGCACTTTGCAGAATACTTTAGAATTCGAGAACTCTGATAGGGGGCTCTGTGTGAAAAACGTGAGGGCTCTTCGTTTTCCTGGCTGTTTCTGCTGCCCCTTTGTTGTCCTGTTGAACTTCGTCTCTTCTCTGCAGAGTTCTCCCCCTGGAAACAACCTGAGCCCTTTCCAAGCTGCACTTGTGGCTCAGGCAGAAGTATCAGCTTCGAACAAAAATAGCCTCATCTCCCTAGGACTCTTCAGCACTTTTTTTTTTTTTTTTTTTGGCACTCTAGGGGAACACACACACACACACACACACACCCCAGCTCTTCAGCCCCAAAGAAAGCTAAGGAAAAAACAACAACAACAACAACAAAAATAACTAAAAAGTACTGTCTAAGCCCCCACAGTTTCCCTAAGATAATTACAGACCTTGGGGTCTATGTCAGAAAACATGAACTAAAGAGTTGAAAGTAATCTTATCTGTGATAGCTCAGATTTATTCTTAGTGCCCTTAATGCTCAGAACATTCTTCTTTCCTTATTTGGTGTGAGGAGGGTCCTGCAAGGTCTACCAGAGGCAAAGGGGAGGGCAGTCTTCAGTCATTTTCTCCAGGTTGGTTGCCTGTGGGTCTAAATCCACTTAGCAGGTGTAGTTATTTACGCAGGGCCACGACTTAAGTTGCCACTATTAAAACCTGAGGCTTCCTTGTAGGGAATTAAGATTTTCCAAACACTGGCCAGTAAGAAATATGTAATGTGAGGTTATAGTGACACTTGAGAACTAATGAATTACCAAATCTTTTTATTCTCTTTCATACCTGACTGAAAACAAAATATCTGAATTTATCTATGCAGTGAAAGGGGGGTGGTGGTGACATAAAGCTTAGAAATCTACAGCCAGCATTGTAGTAAAAGAGGTCAACTTTCCCTTTCTCAACTTCAAGAAAATTAAAGAAAAAGGATCATAGCAGCTAATGATTATCCAAAGGGGTTGGACTGATTAGTATTTCACCTCCCTACTCCCAGACAGGTGTTAATGAGCAGAGAAATATTCAATGGCTAGTGGTAGGGAGGGGAAGGAGAATCAAAGGGCATTGAGAATCACAAACTGCAGCCAATTTGAATAATAAAGTGGTGACTACACTTATCTTTTATTTTATTCTCATAGTCAACCTAATAAATGTTTGTAGTTTCAACTTTTAGCCTTAACTTGCTGCCTTTGGTTGTCACAATCTCTTTGATTTGTACGGTTCTTCAGAGATCACAAAGGCAAGTCATGTATGTTGTTTTAATTTGGGGGACTCAGAAGAATGTTACAACAGCTATTTCCATAGAAAATGACACACCTTCTACCCCATGTCAGCACTTTTGTATTTGCTGCTTCAATTCCTCCCACCACAGGAAGTGTTCATATACTTGCAGAATAAGTAAACGAAACAATCTTAATTCATAAAAGAGGAAATAATTCCAGGTAACATTCATGATTTTATACAAGATCCTACACCTAGGACTAAGTCTAGAAGCTTTTGACTCTGAGTCTGATACCTTTCCCACGAGGAGAGACATTGTGGCAGACTCTACCATTTACAGATAACGGGCAACACTACAGAAGAGGTTACCTGCAGATCGAAAGATGTAGACTCCTGGACGCATGCTCCTGGCGCACTGGGTTGGTGGCTGCTTTCTAAGATGGGGAGGAGGGAGCCTAAATGCAGAGTTCTCGTCAATTCACCTCCAAAAGCATCTCCATTCAATATTGTCATGGTGCTTCCAAATTTGAGAAAACATAGTATTTCCCAACTCCATTTGTCAATCAGTCACTCTCATAGCCTTTCACTGTAGTTAACTGAAAAAAAAAAAAAAAATCCTGTATGTAATTCACTAAGAATTTACACAGCTCAGGATCTAAATAAAATTAGCTAGCTTAGAGCAGGAATAAATCACAATTATAAACTCCTACTTAATAAGAAATAAGAATATAGAGCAAGAATACTAAATTCCTAGTGATTGATGTTGTTCTTAAATCCCCAATCACTAATTTTGTGCTATAAATACTAGATGAAGAAGAGTAAAAAAAATTTTTTTAGCAAATAAACATGTGTGCAAGATAGTAAGTTTTTAAAATCTGTTGGATGAGTTGATGAATCTTATTAGACATTAGGAAACCAGTACATTTCCCATTTTGAAAAGTTATTACAACTTTCAAATTATGTGAAACCAAATTAATGATATATGCCTTTCAGTTTAACTGGAACTCTCGGAAGCTTTCCTAAACCAAGTAACTAACATTTTTCTAAAGGTATATACCTAATTTTTCAGGACACTCATAGAATAAAACATTACAAACAGTATATTTGCCTTTCTTTAATTTTTTTTTTGCCTTTCTTCACTTGTAAGAGGTTTTCATTTTAAAGAGATCTTACAAGTTCATTGGGCTCTTTCCTCTTTTATTTTTTTTAAGATTTATTTATTTATCTGAGAAAGGGAAAGAGGCACAGGGAGAAAGAATCCTGAAGCAGATTTCCTGTTGAGCGCAGAGCCCAGACACAGAACTGATCTCAGAAGCCTAAGATCATGACCTGAGCCCCAGGAGCTGGCTGCTTAACCAACTGAGTCACCCAGGCAACCTTCATTGGGCTTTTTCAATATAACCTGAAAAGTGGTGGCGCTCTCTTCTTAGTAATAGCTTCCTGGATTGGCATAGGTAGATATGTTATGCATACAAGAATAACTGTCCTGATGCATTATTAACTGATGGGTCTTTATAAGTCAATGGTAAACCCTGAAAGTTTGTTCTCCTATTAAATGTTCCATTTAGTCCAAGCTGCCTCTCCAACTTATTTATACTGGTCATTGCCCTTTGTGATTTTCACTCAATATTCTAAATATTCAAATTAGTAGACAAAACTATTCTTCTTTAGAACAATATTTTTTAAAAATTTGTAGCTCTGTCAGCTCTTATTATAAACTAACAATCAGTAAGACCTATATTGCACTTGGCTATGGAAGAAGATATTTTTATTGAATTTCAGAATCTGAAAAGATTCAGGAGACAACTGGAGGTTTTGATGATTTTAGGTTTCCACCACAAATATCATAAAATAAAACAAAATGAAATTAAAAAATCATTTTAAGACCATATTACATTATCTTGTTCTGTGCCAATGTATGTGTGTTTAATGAAGTAGTGAGAAGATATATATTTAAGAGAAAATAGTTATTTACTACCAGTTACCTATTTCTCAAGCAAAAGGGATATTTGAGAGAAATCTATCTATTGTTCCCCCTGCTTGTGCTTTCACTGTCAAATAAATTTAAGAAATCTTAAAAAATATATATCTCCTATTTCTTAATATATGGATACAAAGAGCTTATAGGTGAATAAACTATACATGAATTGGTGACAAATAAAAATAAAGTAATGAAACTTTGTACAATTTTTAAAAAAATATTGTACACTTAAAGCATAAGTAAATCTGTGGTATACTTAATTTGGATCAAAGTGCTTTTTACTTGAATCCTAACATAATAGCAGGTATAACTGTTATGTGAGCTTAAGTATTCAGGTTCATTTTAGTAAGAGACAAAGGTAAATAACCAACCAGAATGATTTTGGAAAAAAAGGGCAGGGAGGTAGGGGACAGAGCATTATAATGTAAGAAAATTTGATATTTGCGCCAGCAAAATGCAAGCTACTATTTCACTGCTTTGGTTGAAGTAGCTTACCGGGGAAATAAACAAAAAAGAAATGCTTTACTTTTAGTTTCATAAGTGAAGAAAAACTTCACAAAAAACAACCTACACATAGAAAGAATAAATAAATAAAGAAAGAAAGAAAGAAAAAAAGAAAAAAAATAGAAAGTTATATTGGCCTTTTAAACCTTAGAAAAAAGAAATATAAAAAAAAATTAGGAACACTGAATGTGAACTTAAGAGCCATTGATTGCATTTACTTTCATCTGACCTTGAAATCCCATCACATGACCTAGAAAGTCCTCTGAAGCCCTCACTTGATAAATTTAATCTTCAGAATCACAAGAAAAGCCTCAATTGAACTATTAGTCCATTAATCTTACTTCATCTCAGTGCTACTGTTCACTTCATTTTAAATTATTTTGTGTTCTATTTTTGTCATGGAAATCTCATTCCATCCTCATTATTTTCTCGAAATGGCCTGTGCTCATTTCTTTAACCAAAGGTTGAAAGTCTTCCCATAGGTTTGGCTTACCATCTGATTATTTAGAAACTGTGTAATCTAGCTCGGTTCAAATGACAGAAGGCATTCCAGTGCAATTAAAAACTTTCCTCTCTTTAATTCTGACTCATGGGTAGCTGAGTCTCCAATATCAGGTTTCTTTCCTCACAGGCATTTGACATTGTCAAACATTGTCTCAGAAGTTTGCCTATGTCAATTCAGCCTTCAGTTAACAAAGGCAGTGCTTGCCCCTTCCTTCTCAGGGTTTCTATTCTCTGAATTCCTGGCTTCTGTCCACTACCACAGTCCTCTTTACAAGGACCTGCCATATCCTGTAGTAGGTGGTCCTATGGAATCCATAACTTGGATTATTGTTTTCTGCTCCACAGTCATGTATGACCTTCAGTCTGTAGTCCTAGTTGTTGTTCAGAAGCAATTTTTTATTTATGCTTTTTAATTTTCTTGTAAAAGCATCAGTAACTTTTTATTTTTTTACTTTTTTAAAGATTTTATGTATTTATTTGACAGAGAGAGATCACAAGTAGGTAGAGAGGCAGGCGGGGGGGGTGGGGTGGGGGGGAAGCAGGCTCCCTGCCAAGCAGAAAGCCCAATGTAGGACTCAATCCCAGGACCCTGAGATCATGACCTGAGCCGAAGGCAGAGGCTTAACCCACTGAGCCACCCAGGCACCCCATAAGTAACTTTTTAAATAAAAGGATAGTATCTGCTGACTAGTTTTTAGATACAAATTTCTTTTCCTCTAAAAATAATTTAAATGAGCATTTCTATTTGCTAACTTGGCTAAAATTTACAACATCATCACCTTGATTTGTTTTTTTTTTTTCATTTTGATGTTTTTCGCTTATTAACAATATAATCTCTTATATCTGGTTTATCATTATTCCATGCTAACTAGAGTCACTAACTTTCTGAACTTGGATATAAATAAGGAAATAACTTGTACTCATTATTCCATTGTTCAATAAATAGGTATATTATCTCTTTACTCTGCCTTCGGCACTAAGCTAGGTTCTAGTGATAGATACCAAGATGAGTAAGATGGGGATTTTGTCTTTGAGGAGTTCAGAGTCTAGTAAGAGCGTGGAAAAAAATACATTGAACATTATAATGCAATGTGGTAAGACCTAGAATAGAATAAACACTATGCATTGACACAGAAAGGGAGCTTTAATGCATTAGGAAAAGCTTTACGAGGTGGGAAATACTGTCTTGAAGTATAAGAAATCATTTAAATAAATAGTAGATTGGGGACATACATCTTAGGTAGAGGAACAAGTAGGAAAACAACTCAGAAAAAAATATAAAAGTTTACACATAATGAACCTGAGATAGTTCAATAAGATTTGGTCACAGAGCACTTGGAAGGAACCTACAGAAGAAGAAACTGAAAATAAGGGAGAGTGAGATACTTGGGTATTTTACTGATGTTTGGGCTTAACTCTAATTTAGAATGACATTGAAGTGTTTGGGTTTTTTTTTTAAGATTTTATTTATTTACTTGAGTGAGAGAGAGAGACACACACACAGAGAAAGTGACAAAGAACACAAGCAGGGAGGAGAGGGAAAAGCAGGCTCCCCACTGATTGGGGCTTGATCCCAGAACCCTGGGATCATGCCTGAGCCTAAAGCAGATGTGTAACTGACTGAGCCACCCAGGTTCCCCAACTTTGAAGATTTTTAAGCAAAAATATGAAATGATCAAATTTACCATTTAGAAATACCGGATTCAGCAACAAAGTGATCATCACAGTTTCCTTAAGATAATTTCAGGGAGCCTTAGAAATAGAAGCCAGATTACAGAATGTGGGCAAATGAGAGATCATAAAATGAAATGAGAACCCAAACACACTTCAAGGAAGCTTATGTGAAAAGCAAAAGAGCGAGGTGATTAACAGAGGGAGATACAGGGTAAAGCAGAAGATATTTTTTAAAGATTAGACTCTTGATCATGTTTATTCTGTAAGTGAAGGGAGACAGGAATGAGGTGATATAGGAGAGAGAGAAAGGGCAAGGAACATAGAGAAAGCTTCAAGCAGATGGAAGGGTAAAATTAGAGCTCATGTGGAGAGTACTTTTACAGAGAAAACAAAAGTTTAGTAAAGCAAAAAGAATCAAGTTTGAGGCAAATATAGACAATTTTTGATTTGTGAAAGAGGAGAATAAAGAATAGAGGATAGAATAAAGAATAGAGGATTTCATGCCTGATGGCATTATTTTCTCCAGGAGTCAATGTCATCAGCTGAGAAACAAAGGGCTAGAGGTTAAAATGACATATTAAAGAGAGTCCTAAAGGTTTCAAAAAGCTGAAGAGGCAAAGAGAGAGGCAGCTTCTTAATAATTGCAAAGTTCGACTGAGAAACCCGCCGGGCTTAGAGATCATAGTTTATAGTAACATATCCAGACATGTATTAGTTAGAATCATAAGAGTTAAAAGCAAAATGAAGTCCAAATACACTTCTTAAACAAAATAAAAACTTATCCCTATCAAGATTACATTCCAGGGAGGTGTTCTGGATTAGTGAATAGGTGTTTTTCATAGGGTCATTTAGAAAACCAGGAAAATGGCAGCTCTGCCATCTTTATATGGCTTCCATAGCCATGTCATTCTGTTCATTACCACTCTAGCCTACAAAAAGGCAAAAGGCTTCAAGGCTGTATGGGTCAAGTCAGGAATAGACAGGGAGCACTGCTGTTTCTCTTCCAGGGGGTAACTTGCAAGGGGTAGAGCTGGGGCTGGCAGTGACATCCGGCTAAAACCTTCCCACTAGGAATGAAATCTCTGCATAAGACTATTATTGAGTTCTCTATAGCCCTGTTAATAGACTGGGCATTGGAACAGAAAAGTAGATGGTTGGACCAAACTCTCTAGGAAAGTGTGGTCTTCAAGAAAAGTTTATCTAAACGTCAACCAATGCAAGGATACAGGAAGAGCAGTGCAGAGATGACTGTCTTAAAGAAAATGCATGATCTAAAAGGCTTTTATTTTTAGCGGTGTCTAAGAATTACAGTGCATATTTATAAATCAATCTTTTTGCGTTCAGAATGTGGATTACCCTTAACTTCTAAACACGTGAAGAGTTGCAACACACTATGAATATTTACGTGACCGAATAACAAAGACATACCTACCAAGAATTAAAGCATTTCAAGTGACTGTATATGAGGGCATTTGAGTTACATTTTTTTAAGCAGTTTTTAAGCATCTGTTTATCCAAATCCCTTCTGTGTGTGTGTGTGTGTGTGTGTGTGTGTGTGTGTCTCGTTTTACTTGGGGAGGGGAGTGTACAACCACCTGAATGTACCCCTGCAGAGTATTTCATCAATTCACATTAAAGATGTATTTTACAGTTGTCACTGATATATGACTTTGAGAATATGAACTGCTGTATAAATGTTAAATGTTCCCATCCTCATGAAAATCACATTTCACCTCAGAGCTGTGTCTGATTTTGCTATTCATTATTCATTTGAAGTCAGAGTTTTCCATTTTCAATATTATAATTAATTTGAATATTGTTAAATGTTGTCACAATTGGCAGATTGCCACTTTCCTTGACCTCCTAACATGTATCTGCTCTCATTTTAGATACTTGATTTTTATTCTTAATCTCCTTAAAAACAAAACAGAACCATTTGCTCTATGTCTCTAAAAATTCCACTTAACAAAATAGGTCTGTTCCTCTTTCCTCACTCCTTACCCTTCTATTTAACAGGAGTTATTTTCTGTCTTACACGCCCCCGACAGTGTCAGCCTGACTACCTGAAAGCCAATGCATGTAGGATTTGCATTAGGAAAAAAGTATGTGTTTTGTCAACTTTACATCCCACACAGAAATCGTGGGCTCTAAGTTTAGAATAGAATTTCAAACCAATATAAGTGACACTTCATGATAGGAACAAATTGGTGGTGTGAAAGACCCTGGGGATTTAAATTCATGTTGTCTTGGCCTGGTCAAGAAGTAGAATAGATGGCTGGAATATAAAGACTAGTGGTGAAACTGCCTCCGTCCCAAAATGTATCACCCAGTAGGGAAGCTTGTTGTATACAAATCAAAGGTTCAGTCTAATCATTTAGAAATGGAACTTGAGGGGCACCTGGGTGGCTCAGTGGGTTAAGCCTCTGCCTTCGGCTCAGGTCATGATCTCAGGGTCCCAGGATTGAGCCCCACATTGGGCTCTCTGCTCAGCGGGGAGCCTGCTTCCCCAATCCCCACCTCTCTCTGCCTGCCTCTCTGCCTACTTGTGATCTCGATCTCTCTCTCTCTCTCTGTCAAATAAATAAATAAAATCTTAAAAAAAAAAAAGAAATGGAACTTGAAAGTTTTCTATTAAAAGGCAAATAACATTTGGAATACGAGATTAAGTTAGTGATTGGATGGCACATACTCATCATAGTCACAAAAGTCATATTCTCGGGGATTGCTCTTTGCAGAAACTACATCTTTCTCACAGCATTCTCTCCCAAGAGCCTGGATACAGTCTTGAAACTCCAACACCACATTCTCTGCAGCCATTACAGTTTATCCTAGTTGGCCCTGATGATGAACTTAATTGCCATGAGCATGAGAAGGGAGTCAGAAGGACAAACTGAAAGTGTTGTGATCCCCCTGAAAGAACAAATTACCGGTATTTCCAATGCCAAACTTTAAGAACCTCTAAATTTGGTGTAGGGGCTGCTGTTGCTCTGTGTTCATAAGTGCTCAGCATGATAATCTGCAGAGACAATCAATTCTGACAATTCACTATTTCATTGGAACTGTAAAAATCAGCAGTTACTTCAGCTGGTTCAAATTAGAAGGATCTATCATTTTGTTTTTGCTTTGGAAATGTTGTGGACGACAGACATGTTTGATTTAGTCACTGATTGCATTTACATTCTGCTGTAATGGATTAATCTAGCAGAATCATACTTTTTGTTTTTAACAGAAAGCTTTAAGGCAAAGGAAAGGATAAGACAGAAAATAAAATGTTATAAGAAAAAGATTATTAAGCACTTATTCACTGGTAGGACATTTACTTCAAAGTGGAGTTGGTTTAGAAGTTTCTAGGACAGGTTCGTTTATAGTTTTAAAGATCTTAAACATAGTTAAAGGCTAATTTTGTCATTTTACAGAGGAGAGAACTGAGAGTCCAGAAGGCTGGGTGACTTGCTCACATTTACATGAATTCTTATTAATTGAGGAGCCTGAACTTGAATCCAGCCGCTCTGACTTCTGGCCCACTGCTGTTTACATTTCTCCTTTGGTGGGTTTGTTTTGTTTTTTTTTTCTTGACCCAGTCTTCTAAGATTTGAACCAAAATCCCACTTATCATAAGTTCCAATTCTCTTCTGTTATTCTGAATCCTAAAAAGAGGTGGATGATTTTACATATCTTGAAATCCAGGGATGTGAATAAATATTACCAGTACTTTCTCCATTTTTCAACTCCATTTTTATCGATATATTTTGCTTCATTATTTCCCATGTTATAGAGACACTTTCCATGTGGAGGGTCAAGTTACAAGCAGGGTTATAGATAACCCCACGTCCATTCAGATTGATCAAGATTATGACATCAGAAGAAAGAGAGAACTGTCTGTTATCAATGTCTGTATGTAAAAATTATAGCGATCGACCCTAACTGGAGCCCCCTCTTACTTACATCCTTGCACATCTCCCAATCAATCTCTGTGACTAGGAGACTAGGCCTATATTCACCTCCTCCTCAAAGGATGCAAACAAGAATCTTGTCACTTCATTTATCTCTGGATGATGAGCAATACTCTTGATCTAGTCTAAATAGATAGATAGACAGATGGACAGACAGAGCTATATATTTATAATCCTGAGCCTAGAGCTAAGTAATAAATTTAAATAATCTACACTCATTCATATAATGATGACAAGAGAATAACACCTTTAAAATGAAGAAAAAGAAGTAATATGTGGTTGTCCCTGGTCCAGAACATCATACACAGTTTGGGAAAGAACAAGGACTAATTTGTTATTGTCAGTTCTCTTGAAAAAAAGTACACAAGAATGCCACTGTCCCATCTTGAAATTACAGTCTCTGTTGACAAAATCCTTAACCTTCTTCTCCGTATTTTCTTCACCTATGTGCTTTCCTGAAAATTGCTCATATCTTGAGGAGCTCTTTTGTCACAGTCTGTCAAGTAGGGGCAGTATTTTCTCTTGTACCTCCAGGCCTGGAGTAATCTTGGGACATCCCTCTGATTTCTTTTTATCTTTCCCACAGGAGAAGTCTCCCTTTTCCAAAATGCTTGTATTTAATATACTTCTTCTTCTCAATACCATCTTTTTACCTGCCAGTAAACCTCCTCATTTATTGGCAGTTTTAGCACCTACATCAGTGTCTTCTCCATTTCTATTTCTGTCATACTTCCATGTAAGTGCTGCACAAAGGCATAGTGGAGACTGAGGCAAAAGAAAAATGTGTGCCCCTCAACACACTTATCAAAATAGCCTCCTATATTTTGAACCAAGCAGTAAAAGGTAATAAAATCCTACAATCAAAAAAACATGACTACATATAGAGCTCCCAAATGCCTAGTCTGTTTGCACATCAATGCCTACTCCCATAAATCCACACAGTATATGGTGCAGGTCTACAGGGCCCTAGGAACTGTAGGCAGTTTGGAAATGATTGTGTGTATTATAGAGTGTTTGAACACGTGTTGTGTGCCAGGAACTATGTTAAGCACTTTCTCACAGATTACATAATTTCATCCTAAGTATCTTCCCCACTTCTCTAAACTTCATTAGAATAAGATCTTGCTCACATAGTCTTGTTGTACCTCTAATACCTAGAATAGTTCCAGGCCCTTAATATGAGTTATAATAGTAATAGTATAAATATTGAAATAGAACTTAAAATGAACTTGGATAAAAATATTCAAATGACTTACCTCTTTCCCAATATTTGCTTGAACCCTTGAAGACTGGATAATTTTGAATGGTTTTATGTTTGTAAAGAGGCTTTCCTAATTGAATTAGAATATTTCTGTTGAACAAACATGCCTCAAGAAATTGGATTCAGTTTCGGTGGGTTTAAATGACATAGAGATTTTTCCTTATCTGGTATAATGGATTTATACATGAGAAGTAATTCTACTTCTAGTAATGTCAAATGAGGTAATTAGTACCAATTTTCCCACCAAAGACAACACCAAAATCTGGACAAAATATTTTTAAAAGCCTGTATTTTAGAACTAATAAAACAATGAAGATTAGTAAGCCGTGATCCAGTGCAAATGGAGGCTAAGGTTATGGTTAATGTTATCTTAGGTTAAGGTTGTCTTTTTTGAGGTTATTTGTTATTTCAGAAGGGAAAGTGCAGGTTAGGTTTAGTTTCACTTTGGATGGTCTTCATGCACTAGGAAAACAAATATTTGATGTAAAATCCTCATGCACACACACACACACACACACACAAATGGACTTTCTCAACACTTACTACTCAACTCCTATACCTAGGAGTAAAGGGTGAATCCGAAATAAGACCCCGCAGGGATTGCACCTCAGCCTCATGTAATATTAAATCCAGAAACTGTATTAACATAATTCTGAAAAGTTATTTGCCTGTGATTCCTAGCCAAAATGATGATGATGATGGTGATAATTATGATGATGAATATCCTCTTTGGAGGAAGAAAATATCCTGGGTCACAGATTATTTCTACCAGGTATTTGCAAATATAGTCAGGAGATGTACTGGGTGGCTCATGGTTAAGCATCCAACTCTTGATTTTGCCTCAGGTCATGATCTCAGTGTTGTGAGATTGAGCCCCATGTAGGCTCTATGCTAGAAGTGGATCCTGCTTAAGTCTCTCTCTCTCTCTCTCTCTTTTGTCTCTCCCCATCACTTTAAAAAAAAAAGAAGAAGAAGAAGAAGAAAAAGACATACTTAAAAATGCCCAAGCAACAAAGACAAAAGATAACATAAACCTGCAATAAACAGACTCCAAAAGCCTTGGGTATTAGGGATATCAGATATTTATATGCTTACCTTATACGCATTTAAGTATGCTTATAAGGAGATAAAAGACAAGAGTGAGAATTTTGAAGGAGAATAAAAACTTCCAAAAAATGGAAATCTTAGAACTGAAAAATACAACAACTGAAATTAAGAAATCATTTGGTAGGTTTTACAGAGGATTAGTAGAAGCCAAAGATAAATTAAAAGAATATATCCAGACTAAAACCCAGAGAAAGGTCTGGAAAATAAAATTATAGGGTATGAGACAAAGGTGGTTGAAAGAATGTTATTGGGTACACAGTTAGAGTCCTCAAAAGGCAGGTCATATTTCAAGAAATAATGATTGATGACTTTCCAAATTAAAAAAAAATGTCTTCAAGTCATAGCTTCAAGAAGCATGAAGATCATGAAGAATTAATACAAAGAAATATCCCCCTAGACACATCAGTAAAACCCTGAAAACCAAAGACAAAAGAAAAAATATCTAAATACAGCAGAAGAAAACAAAAGAGGTTACCTTAAAAGAAGCATCTGCTGAGACTTACAACTGACTTTTATATGGAAAATTTAAGCCAGAAGACAACGACATCTTTATAATGTTTAAAGAAAATAAGACAACTGTGAATTCTATTCCCACCTACAAATACTCTTTCAAAAGTGGAAGTAAAAAAGAACATTACATTTTTAGAAGTATAAAATATGGAGGATTAATCATGAGTCTACCAGTGATCAAAAAAAAATCTAGAAGTCACTTACTGTTTAATCAGACAAATGAAAAAACTTCAGAAAAAAAATTAAAAAACAAGAAAGTAAGCATATGAGAATATTAGAATGGATACTGATCATATAAAACATTAACAATGATACTTTTTAGACTTTAAAATAGAGGAAGGATGGGGACACCTGGGTGGCCCACTTGGTTGAGCATCTACGTTCGGTTCAGGTCTTGATTCTGGGGTCCTGGGAACGAGTCCTGCATTGGGGCGCCTTGCTCAGCAGGGAGCCTGCTTCTCCCTCTGCCTGCTGCTCCCTCTGTGCACTCTCTCTGACAGATAAATAAATAAAATATTTTGAAAATAATAAAATAAAATAAAATAGAAAAAGGATTAATTACATTTTAAAAGTGGCATATATTCTAAAATCCTTGAGTCATTCAGAAGCTGAGTGAAAATAACAACTAGTATAAGGTTTGGTAAGCAAACAATATTGCTTTCTCTAAAGACAACTCAAAGAATCTGAAGGATGCATATTATTCAAGCTAATAGAAGAAGAAAAGGAATTTTTTTTAACTCAGTATAAAAGAAGTCAAGAAATGAGAGAAAAAGGACCCAAAGCAGGAAAGATGAATAGAAATGACTAAGGTGGTAAAACTCAAAAATATTGGTAATCACATTAAATGCAAAGGAACTAATGTTCCATTTAAAAAGTAAGGTCAGACTGGATTAAAGATACAAAGTTCAACTGTATGTTTTTCATAAAACACTCATTTGAAATATAACAATACAGAAAAATGAGATGGAAACAGGTAAAAAAGATGTGCTTTGTAGTATCAACCAAATAAAACAAAAATGATCTGTTAATACCAGACAAAACTAACTTTAAGGTAAAAAACATTGCTAGAGATAAAGAAAGTCACTACTTAAAGAAAAAAAGTCATAATGAACTAGGAATCAAGAAGGGTTGGATTTTCTGAATGCTCTGAGGGAGAGTTTATTTCATGAATCTCTCCTAGTTTCTGATAGCTGCTGGCAATCCATGGTGTTCCCTGGCTCATAGCAGCATAACTTCAACCTATACTTTCATCTTCACTTGACCATCCCCTCTTTGGTTCTCATATATCTGTCTGTGTTTTTTTCCTTTCCTTATAAGGACATTTGTCATTCAGTTTGGGCTTGCCCAGTTAATTCAGGATGGCCTCATCTCAAAATCCTTCACCTATTACATGTGCAAAGACCCTCTTTCCAAATAAGGTCGTATTCACAGATACTGGGGGTTAGAATATGAACATATCTTTCTGAGAACCACAATTCCACCCACTACACTATAAGTTTGAAAAATTATATGAAATGGATAAACCTTTAGAAAAACATAAATGATCAAAACTATCAAAGGAAGATATGGAAAATATGAATAGCCCCCCAAATAAATGAGTTCATTATATAAATTTTCAGAAAGAAAAAACTCTAAGCTTAGGTATCTTCTCTGGTGAATTCTAACAAATGTTTAAGGGTACATGAATGTCAGTGTTAACACGAAATCTTCCAGAGAATAGATGGAGAATTATCAATCAAAAACATGTTTTCTTTAATATTCAGGGCAACCTTAATATGAAATAAAACATGAATATCGCCAAGAAAAAAATTACAAGCTACCCAATTTCTTCATAAATATAGATGTACAATTTCTAAGGAAAAAATAGCAAACCATCCCAGTGATATGCAAAAGGATGAAACACCCTGACCTATTTGGGTTGATCCATGAATATAAATTTGGTTTAACATTAGCAAATCATTAATATAATTCATCACATTAGCCAAATAAGGGACAAAAACCCAATGACCATCTCAATTTATGTAGAAAAATTACCTGATACAATAATATATTCTCTCTTTTTTTAATAGAGTTGACACAGAATGTTACATTAGTTTCAGGTATACAATTTAGTGATTTGACAAGTTTATACATTATGCTGTCCTCAGCGCAAGTGTAGCTACCATCTGTCCCATTACATTGCTATTACAATACCATTGACTGCATTCCTTATGCTTGGCCTTTTTTTTTTTAATAAACATATAATGTATTATTAGCCCCAGGGGTACAGGTCTGTGAATCACCAGGTTTACACACTTCATAGCACTCACCATATGCTAGGCCTTTTTATCCCATAATTTATTTATTCCATAACTGGAAGCTTGTATCTCCCTCTCCCCTTCATACTTTTTGCCCAACCTCCTACCCTTCTCCCCTCTGGTAACAATCAGTTTGTTTTCTATATTTATCGATCTGACTCTTTTTGTATTTTTAGTCGTGTGTGTGTGTCCATATGTTTAGATTCCACTTATACATGAAATCATATAGTATTTGTCTTCTTGGTTTGACTTATTTCACTTGGCACAATACTCTCATTCTTTGATGCCTATGTGGGTATTAATAATATTAAGTCTCTCCCTTGATCTGACAAATGACCATTATCTAAAAACCTACAGCAAATAACTCATATAATCATGAAATGCTGGAAGTTTCTCTTGGAAAACTGGGAATGAAACACAGAAATTTTCACTCAATATGGTATTGGAGATGGTGGTCTTACTGCATTTAGGAGATAATAAAATGTTGAAATATTTGAAAAGGAAAAATATAACTATCATAAATCACCATGTTTAACTATACTAACCACACAATCACAGTTGACGTGATTGGGCACATCGAAAATACAAAATAATCTCCAAATAAACTATTAGAGTTAACAAGTTAGTGTCATAGGTAAAAACTGCTAAAACCACTTTTACTTTGGGAAAACGAGCGTTAATACTAATTCTAGTCTCAAGGATGTATCCAATATAAATACAAGCACGTGTACCACAAGTGTCGAAAGAGATTTGATCAAGAGTGGTCTTCGTAGTATTGTTAGGAATAGCAAAAATCTGAAAACAAACCCAATACTCATGAACAATAGAGATAATAAATTCTAGTATATTCACACAATGGGTCACTATTCAGGAAGGAAATTAAACAAACTACAACTCTGTGCAACAAGACGGATATATCTCACAAGCTTAATGTTGACTAAAAAAAGCCATACATAAAAGAATACATAATGTATGGACATCATTCCATTTGTATAAATTTTAAACACAAGCCCATGGAAATTATAGTATTTGAGAATACATGCATAGATGGACAATGATCGTATAAATCAATGAGACAATTGCCACAAATGTTAGGAAAGGAGTCAGCCTTTTGGAAGAAAAATAAGATCATTATTGGAGGTGGTGTATGAGATGCTGAAGATGTTCTATTTTTTTATCTGAGTGGTGGTGGCACAAGCATTTATTTGTTTTGTTAAATCACCAACATATATGTAATTTAAAATATGTTTTCTGTATATACTGCATATACTGCACATTTCACAATTGCAATGGTTAAAACAAAAAAAAAGGAAGAATTTTTCAAATTTGATTAAAGGCATCAAGAAAGCTAGTAATGGCAATAATTTATAGATGGGGCTCGGATTAGGATAAAATGAATGAGGACCTCACCCTGGATACAAAATTTAAGGGAGTGCCAAGAACTCACTAAGTAAAAGTAAATAACATTATAACAGAATAGTTTAAAGAATTAATATTAATGCAAGAAATTTATGATGATGAACAACGTATCAAAATGATACATAACAAATAACAAATACTGAAGATAATATCAATATGGACCAGGCACTTTTTTAAAAAAGATTTTGTTTAGTTATTTGAGAGAGAATGGGAGAGAGAGAGAGTAGAGCAGTAGGAAGGGGTAGAGGGAGAAGGAGAAGCAGACTACCCACTGAGCACAGAACACAATGCAGGACTTGATCCTAGGACCCTGGGATCAGGACCTAAGCCAAAAGCAGACACAATCAACTGAGCCACCTAGGTGCCTGGACCAGGCACTATTTTAAGTGTTTTGTGGGTATTCATTGTTTTGATCCATATAGAAGCCTATTAGGTAGGTGCTATAATCCCTTATTTTACTAAAAAGGAACATTTGAAACAGAGGAAAGTGGTTATTTTCTCAACATCATCCAGCAAGTCCATGGCAATGTCCAAGTTCAAACCCAGTTCAAACTCTGGAAGCCAGGCTCTTCAGGACAGAGCAATAGTAGCAAATGGGGTCAGGTTGTAGCAGCTAGTGATGTACCTTGATATTACCCTGACTCCTTCCATTGAGCATATGCCCTCTACATCATAGTTAGTAAGTGATTACTGTGTTTGGAGGGAGGATAAAATTGAAGGAAGAATACTAGGAAAATCAATATAATTCAGAATCTTATAAAACCTTCATGAAGCCTCTCCTTTCTTGACTAAGTGTGATTCCCCATGGTATGAGATATGCCAAGCAGCTAAGAAACCTCCCAGAGTTCTCCCAGGCAAAAGATTCTGTTTCACTTCCATAATTTATGCTACTCTAGAGTTCCTGGGGATCTGGTCCAGTAAACTTAATACTTGATACACATAGCGAAAAAATAGAGATTTATATTGATTAATTCAAAAATTATACCACAGTACAATGCTGCATGTTAAAAGCAGCTTGGAAAACCATGAAAATTTTGATGTTATTTTCTATAAGCATGAGGTCCTGGGTAGGGTTTATGTGGCCTCAGGTTTTATTTACCTTCTGAAATGCTAACGCATTAGCCAAACATCATCAATTAAACTGTTGTCTTCTGTTACAGTAAGCTCAGTGTGAGTTTTTAAAAAAAGAGAGAGATAAAGAGAGAGAATAAGTTTGGCTAAAAATATACAAAGCAGCTATAATTTTAAAGGTGGCTCAAAAATTAATGACTCTTTGTTCCCCCAAGGTGCAACATTATACTTGGAAAACAGAGAAAGAAATAGGAAAAAAAATTAGGGAACAAAATAATTCCATTGAATATTAATGACAGATGGGCACTTTTTAGGCAGAGCTTTGTAGGTAGGAAGGAAATAGAATTTGTGAGAGGGTAAATTTCAATAAACAGTTATTTATAGATATGGGGAAATGAGTTCTGCTCAATTTCAATCCTTCTTAAATGGTGACAATGTCCATTTTCTCCAAACAAGTCAAGCTTTTTGAGAAATAAGGCTCGCTATAGGTTGCCAATATATCTCACTAGAACATGAAAAATTCCATTAAACAACCACCTTTAAAAAATCTTTCCTAAATAGCCAGTGTGATGGTTTCACAGAGCCATAACTCTATTTCCTGAATCTTAAAAAAATACCTTTAAGTATTTAGCCATCCTACTTTCTGTTTTAATGAAACTATGACATGAAGTATCACTGAAGACAAATGGTAATTTCTCTGCAGGAATGCTCTGTGATGACGAGGATGGGAGTAGATCTGAGCAAGTGCACTGAGAAGCCGAGCTGGAACTCTCAGGGCTGATTTAACAAGATGCTGAGAGAGTTAAGGTACGACTCCAAGTTTTGCGGCCCCTGGATGGCACAGTAGGTTAAGCATCTGACTCTTGGTTTCAGCTCAGGTCATGGTCTTGGGTTGTAAAATAGAGTCCTACATCCGGCTCTGCACTCAACATGGATTCTGCTAGAGTCTCTCTCACCCTTTCCCTCTGCCCCTCCCCAATGTGCTCTCTCACTTCCTCTCTCTAAAATAAATAAGTAAATCTCAAAAAAAAAAAAAGAGAGAGAGAAAGAAAAGAAAAGAAAGAATGAAAAAGAAAATCACAAGTATCAATCGTGGTGGGAAAAAATTAGAAGGAAGTGTTTTAAATAGCCATGGTGGAAAAGTCACCTTTTTTCAATTCTCAACTTAAATTAACAACCTGTGAAGCACATTTCTCTGAGGCTCATTTTGAAAATTTTAGAATGACAATTAATAGACAAAATGTCAGGTCCAAAACTTTAGAATAATTTTTGTGATACTCATTTGGGTCCCCAAACCTTTCAATTCATCTCCTCCTCATTATTTTTTGTAACAAAAGAAGTTATTTTTGACTGTTAGTGTTTCCATGCAACCATCTTTGACTGTTAAAGCCAGAGATGGATCTGTCAGAGCTGTCAATATCTTTCTGTGTTTGGGATTTCAGCCTTTCATCTGAACATATAAATGTAGAGCTTTTGTGCTTTGCAGTTCTGTTTTTCATGAGCCCAAATGCAAAAGAAACTGAGCTAAGAATGGCAGCTACAACTCATCTGACAAAAAAAAAAAAAGATAATGCAAAAAGGGCCAATTTTTCAAAGATGGAAAATGTTTGGGGCATTACACGTTTTGTGACTCCAGCAATATGTTTCTCTTTTCCGAATTGTTACTCATTACTGTCAATCACTATCCTACCCTAAAACTCTGGATCCTGTCATTCGCACTTCCAAATGCAAATGAAAAAAACATATGCCATTTCAATCCAATTTTTGAGTTCACTTTAATTAGTTTGGGCTTTGCCCCCCGCAAATGGAATCTAAGTAAATGCAAGCAACTGGGAGACCTCACCTAGTTGTGGCTCAAGGAATGGAAGCTCCGATCTTCCAAGAGGAGAAATGGAACTTTGTCCTGAATGTTGGGAGATTGCAGTGAATTGTACACCACTCTTTCAGGGAAATAGGTGATGACAGCTAGGGTGTATGTGTAGCCTTCATGCAGAACAAGCATCATGGAGAGAAGTTAATGTTCTCCCTGCCACCTCCATAGATTCTCCTTCCTTCATCAAACAGTAATTGAGTCTTATCCAGGTACTGTACTAGGTCTGAGGATACAATAGTAAACAAGTCACAGTCTGGCTTCAAAGACATTATGGCAGGTAAAGAGCACCAGATTAATACTGGTGAAATAGAATGAGGTTCTCTGTGCCATTATTCCTTGCTCACTCCCAGAAGGCAGAAAGTCTATTAACAAATGACAGAATCATTTAACGAATAGCAGAATCAGTTTCTGAGAAGCAATAAAAAATTTGCAAGTTTTGTCTTTCAGTCAACTCATTTTTTTGTTTATTTAGTATTTAAAATTATGTAATATGCTTATAGGTAATAAAAAGGTAGATTTTTTAAAAAAGATGGTTAAAGTGAAGAATCATAAATAAGGAAATATACATGTGTGATATATACATACTTTAATGTTTTATTTTAACTTGAAGCATGTATATTGAAATTCTTTTACCAATGATTTAATGTAGGATGATTACCTTTTGTTTAAGAGTTTTCTACCATGTGGTGTTTTGCTTTGTCTTTTTTAAATAAATGGTAGGTACTAGTAGGTATTATCACATATTTTCTAGTTTGCTGTCTTTTTTTTTTAAGATTTTGTTTATTTATTTGACAGACAGAGATCACAAATAGACAGAGAGGCAGGCAGAGAGAGGAGGAAGCAGGCTCCCTGCTGAGCAGAGAGCCCGATGTGGGGCTCGATCCCAGGACCCCTGAGATCATGACCTGAGCTGAAGGCAGAGGCTTAACCCACTGAGCCACCCAGGTGCCCCTAGTTTGCTGTCTTTTAATTGGAGTCAGAACTTAATGACACTTGCAAAAGTAATGAATCACTAGCCAATCCATTTTAAAGGCTCTAAAAGATCTAGAGTCATATTTATGCACTGAAGACACAGAAGAGATTAGTTTATGAAAACATGTGAGTCTTCTCACCTCACAAAAACTCATAAACTAATGATCAGACTAGATCCACTGTCCACCTCAAACCCCCTAATGATGTTCCACTGCAACCAAAATTAAATCCAAACTCCTTGCACTACGAGGCCCTGCATGACATGGCCCTGAATAACCCTCTGAACTGCTCTTTTTCGTCCCTCTCACTAATCCTGCTGTTACAAGAGCCTCATTTCTCCCTTCAAATATGCCAAACTTATTCTCATGCCAAGATACTAGTATGTTCTTTTGGCTTGGAATTCTCTTTCTCCAAATCATTGTATGGATGCCTTCTCCTCACCAATCAGTCGTGAATTCACAATTCTCTACAGTAAAATGACACCCTCTTCTCTTCCCTCCCTGGACTCCAGTTAGTCTGACAGACTTTCTTATTTGACTGCTTTTAAAATTTGCCTGTACCTGAAATTATGTATATGTTTGTATGTTTTAATGACTTCCTCTTAATTCTGGGGGTATTCTATTTTCTTCACTTTTCCATTCCTGGAGGCTCAGTTATTACCCGGCCTCATAGTGGGCCTTTAAAAATAATATCTGCTGATTGAGGCACTGATCCATTTCAAGGATTTTCTGAAATATTGACAGAAGGATGGGTAGGAGAGTTTCTATGGGTTCAAGTGTTGGCCAAAAACAAGAAATGCGTGTTAATGTCAAGATAACTTTATCTGCATATACATACTGAAGAAACTAGTCATATATGAGTTATGTAATTCAATATGATAAGTACTACAGGGAATAGGTCATAATTTAAGAGATGGTAAATACACTGAAAATAATGACATATTAGCTGAAACCCTAAAGATAAGTAGGATATAGCTAAATGCTGAAAAAATAAGAGATGAATGGGGAAGAGTGCTCCAAAAATTACATAGTATGTAGCAAGCCCAAAGAGGTTTGAAATCTACCAAGAAAAAAAAAATCAAAGGCATTGAAGTGTGAAACAGCAAGTAATAGCATTATATTTGCATGATAGATAAATGGAAGGGCTGAGACTGAAAGCAGGGAACTGAGTTCAGAGAGCTGTTGAAGAAATCCAGAAGACAGATGATAGCTTTCTTGAACTGGCTAGATCCATAGGGGATGGATGGAATTGAATGAATCAGGAGATTTACAGGTTTTATAGAATCAATAGGACTTGGTTGATTAGGTGAGAGAGTGAACAAAGGGAGTAATTTGTATCCAATTTTCTTTAGTAGGCATTTAGATGCATGGTGTCTCTAATCATTTGCATAGAGGATCTTAGAGGACAGGCAGGTTTCAGTGGACAAGATGATGTTCCTGTTGGGCTTAAATTGTCAGAGGAACATCCCAGTGGAGTTATCCAGGAGACTATTGGATATTCATGACTGGGAAGGTACATTTGTGATGATAATTAAAGTCTTGGGAGTAAATGAAGTCATACAGCTATAGAACACAAGGGGGAAAAATAATAAAATGTCAACAGAACCCTGTGAGTTAACTGTGTGTTATTAATATGTAATAATACATTAAAAAAGGGAAGGGAGACAGCTATGACATTTACTTAGAGCAGCCAGAAAATAAAGAAGAAAACAAGTAAGGGTGACATCACAAAAGCCAACTAAAAAACACATTTCAGGAAGAACATTCAATAGCATCAAGTGCAGGAAGGGTGGAATCAAATGAGATTAGATTTCCAAGATGCCTATTATTTAAGTAAAATCACTGGTTATTATCACAAGAACGTTTTAAAGGAGTGGGGAGATGAAAGTGGTTTCCAGACTACAGGAATAGGATAGGAAAACATGGTGGGGGGGATATGGCCATAATGAGGGGAGACAACCCTCTTATGAAATTTGGCCACTGTTGCAAGGTGAGTGAAAGATGGGACCAGAAGGAGAGATGCGAAAACATTATGTTTATGATGGAAAGTAATTGAGAATATTTAAATGCTGATGGAAAAGAGCCAGTGAGGAAGGTGCTTTTGAAGATATAGGAAAAGATATAATTGATGGAGCAAGATTACTGAGGAAGGGGAATGCTATATAAGACTGAGATAGAGAAATTATAAGAAGGGACACTTCTTTCTCATGAGGGGATTTTAAAGGAAAGAATATGTGTAGACCAACTAAATTATAGATGTGTGGAATAGAAGAGAGACAAATAACTAGGAAACATAGGGAGAATGACAGATGGTATTGATGGTGTGAATTTTTCAAGGCATTGGTCTATGTAAGTTTGTGATTTACTTCAGCAGAGCTTAACTGTCTGGATATAAAAATAAAAAGAAGATGGTTATATTGGTCAAAATTTAGCATTTTGTTGGGTATTCAAGTGAAATAGCAAGACAGCAAGGTAATTACAACTGATTGAAAACTCCAATCGTCTGATCAAGGATGGATGGGAAATAAAGTAAGAAATAAAATAAATGTTAAAGTAAAGTAGCAAGGAGTTAACAGACTGGCAGAATTCCAAGGAACTGAATATTCTGATTTATCCTACTTCTCATTCTCTCTTTTTAATACATTCGAATAAGGTTTCAGCCCCACCATTCCATAGAAATTTCTCCTGTGAAAAGGACTCATAATTTCCATCTTGCTAAGTATCAATGAATAATTCTCAGTCCTCATCTTCCTAGATCCCTCAGCAGCATTTGACATATGTTCATCACTCTCTCTTTCTTGAAATTCCTTTTTTTCCCTTGGGTTCCAGAACAGCACACATCTTTGCATTTCCTTTTACCTTCCCAGAAACTCCTTTAATATATCACTTTCCTGCTCTATCACCTCCTTTTGAATGATAATTTTGAAGCAACCAGAGCTGAAATCACTGAACTTCTTCATTTTTATTCCCTCGGTGATCTCACCAAGTCTTAAGACTTTATGTACCATCTATTTTCTGATAGCTCCCAGATTTGTATCGTTAGCACCAATTTCTTCTGTTCTCACTCTCCTGACACTTAACATTTATTTAGATGACCAAAAAGCATCTCAAACTTAATCTTTGTAAAACAAATTCTCAGTCCTCCACTAACCCCATTCTTTCTTTGATTTTTCCCATTTAATAAACGACACAGGAACTGCCAAGTTGCTCAAACTACATACTAAGCAGTCATTTTGAGTCTTCTTTTTCTCTCACATCTCATGTCCAAACCATTGTCAGATAATATCGGTCTTTCCAGCAGTATGTATCAAGAATTCTACTTCTTACCACCGTTATCATTAATACCATAATATGATTCATTTCCTGTTCTTCCATGTACTCCCACAAAAATCCCTTAACTAATGTTCTCTTTCCATTTTTGTCCCCTTAAAGTCAATTTTTACATAAAGTTATGTGATTTTTTAATAACAGAAATTTGATCATGATTCTTTCCTGCTCAGAACTTTCCAAAGGCTTTCCAATGAACTTAGAATAAACCCCAAAGTTATTTCTATGGACTTCAAGTTTTGCAATGATTTTAACTACTTTTCCAATCACTTACTCCACTGCTACCACACCAAATTGCTGTCTCTTTAACTTGTCCTGACTTCTAAAGTTTTATACTTGCTATTCCTACTGCCTAGTACATTCTACTCTCAGTTATTTACATTACTTGTCCATTCACCTAATTCAGGCATGGAGTGGAATGTCAAAGAAATCTTCCCCTTCCACTCAAGGTGGTGGATCAAATAATTGGTCTCAGCTCTTTACTTTGCTGTGTTAATTTTATAGAGTTACAACTTTGCATGGCCTTATGCTGAGCAGAGTGTATTTTTCTGCCCCTTGATTTTGGGTCTGGCCATGTGGCTTCCTTTGCCCCAGAGGATAGTTGTAGACTTGTTCAAAACAAAGGCTCAGTAATGATTGCTCAATTGGTCCTTCTCTTTTATATCTACCTTTTACATGAAATGTGCGTGCATGGATAGCTGCTGATTTAAGGAAACTGAAAAACATGGAGAAGAACTGGATCCAACATGAAGCATGGAATGAAGTCTAGCCAAGTCCAACCTACACCACTAAACTCCAGCGAGTGGGCAGATACTTGTGTTGCAAGCCACTGAATTTTTTATTTTGTTTTGTAGCAGAATTGTGGCAAGAACTAATTGTTACACTATATTTAAAAAAACCACATAGATCCCATCTCCTTCTATATGCCATTATTCCACCAGATTTTTCTATATCACTCATTTCTACCTCAAATTATAATATATATTTATTTTTTATTTGCTTTCCTCTCTAAAATATGTCCTTGGTCAAAGAGTCTGCATGTTTTGTTTAGCACTTATTCCCAGTGCCTGGAATCTTGTATAATACAGAGTAGGCATTTGACAGATATTTGTTACTGAATGAATGTAGAAAAGTTCAGGTACTGAAGATTACTATGAGGTTTAAAAACTGTTGTTGGAGTTAACCAAATACGTGAGTTGGCATATTACAAAGCTAAAGTCTGAAAGACTAATTTTGAATTTGATATTGAAGAGGTGGAACACTTTCAGAGTTCTAGGTCATATGATAGAAAAGCAGCATGAGTGAAACTCCTGCTGTCTAGATAGAAGAATCCTCCTCCTTCCACACCTGTTATCCACCAAAAACTCAAACATAGTACTCTGTAAGCACTCTCTTAGGTCCCCTTTGTAGAGAATCATAACAATTTCATGACTAGGCAGAGAATATTTTTTCAAAATATTAAAGGCACCACAAACAAACTAACATGATAGATATATGGGGAAATTTTTTTTTTATAGGAGAAGGGAGTGCTTGAAACTATAAGAGTAGTCCTGAAATTATCTGAATTTGTCCATTAATGTTAACAAGTAACTTGAACCTGAGAAAAACTTCCTCTTCTTACCTAATACCATTTTTCAAAGTTTCCATTGCACAACATCTGTTTGCATAATGGTTTTTCCAGTGTTCTTGAACTAAAATGTCAATTGGCAGGTAACATTTAACATTTTTAATTGTCTTGAAACTTGGGATTTGTGCAATATTTCTCCATTTTTCTGTGTTGTTGCTATTTCCTTTTATGAACAGTTCATTTTTCTGAAGTCTATCTAACTAATAGTCACTCGTTGAGTACAGGCTTAGCATCAGAATGTCACAAAGTCTATTAATTCTAATAGTAACTCCTTACCATGTTTATGCTGGTTCTATTGAAAGTCACATTCTGAACTGATTTGGTTAGAAAGAAGGTGCTCCAACACATTTTGAATATGCTCCCATCTCTCCAATTAAGAGTTGAAGTCCTGGAACAGAGGTGGCAATTGGCCAGGCTTTGGTCAGCTGCCCACCATGTGAGAAGAGAACAGGGCACAGAAGGCATGCAATGAAATAGAGAAAAGACCCCCAAATGAAGTAGGGGTGCTTCACCTGAGAGAAAGGAGGTGACAGCTGTATGACCCAAATCAATGAACATTTACCATTCTCATAGAAATCACAGCTACTGTTAAGGACTCCAGGGCCAAAACACAGCATCCCTCACAGGGTGCAGCTTATCGAGTTTTACTCAGTCTGGCCATCAGAATCTTTGATTTTCTCATCAAGGCTGGTTTCAAGTAGTTCAACTCTCAGATACAAGAAGTGTGGCATATTTCCTTAAGTTGTAGTTTTCATGAGAATGACAAAGTAATGTCTTGAAAGTAAATGAAACAAAACTCTGGCTTTATACATTTTACCTTCTTTTTTTTTTAAGATTTTATTTATTTTATTTTACAGATAGAGATCACAAGTAGGCAGAGAGGCAGGCAGAGAGAGAGGAGGAAGCAGGCTCCCCGCTGAGCAGAAAGCCAGATGCGGGCTCCATCCCAGGACGCTGAGATCATGACCTGAGCTGAAGGCAGAGGCTTAACCCACTAAGCCACCCTGGCGCCCCACCTTTTACCTTCTTTTTAAACAAAAAAAAATTATGGAGCTCTGTGTGTGTGTGTGTGTGTGTAATATATACATATAATTCTGTATAGGAATATTTTACAAATATGTATGAATATATTTATACACATACAATTCTGTATATGAATATTTTATAAAGCTATGCATCTATAAATCAGTATACATATTCTCTAACGGCATTCTGATATAAATGTTTATTCTTCTTCACTGATAACTGGATGATAGTTCTTAAGTAGAGCAGATCTACTCTGGTTCAATTTGGGGTCTAGTCTCTTTTTTTTAGTGGTCATTTTCAGTGTATCGCCAACATTGGGCCTTCTCTGTTTTGCAGTTAGATATCATTCTTTTCTGAGTTCAGTTGCTAAATTTAGAGTCTTTCACCCATAACTTATTTTAAATTGTTTATCTTTATGAATGGAAGTGCGTAGAAAGCTTTGCTTCTTTCCAGTCTCTCCTGAATTGCTATATGCTTGCTTTATTTCTTAATAGGAAAGAATATGTGATGCTACAGCTCTTTCTTTCTAGCCCGAGCAACCTATGGTCAATAATTTAGCATGCCTGATAACATAGGAAATCATTTTAAAATATTCTTTTGGTAGAATATTCGCTTCCACTTGAGTTTCAGGTTCGAAAGTAAATGTATCATAGTACTTGGGAATACCACATTATTTTCAACAAATAGTGCCATCAAAATACTTTCCTGATCATAGTACTCAATCTTAATATTGGTTAATTAATCCATTCACAATATTAAGTGCCCTATATGTTGTCTATTTTCATCAAATAGTACTTAAATTATTTAAAATATAAAGATATATAAGGCATTTCTCAGATTCTTTCCAATTTTGCTCATGCAAATTTCCTTTTGACAGCTAATAAGCCTATTGAAGCTAACCTACATGACAATGAAATTCAGGGTACTCAGTTTGTAACTACACAGTAAAATTTATTTAATTGAATTTTCTTTTCCAAGAAACAAAGGGAAGGAAGGAAGGCATATTTAGACACTAAGAACCTAATATCAATTTAGTTTTCCATGTGTAATATTTTGTTTCCATGTATACTTTAATGTTTCATGTATAAAATATAACTGTCTAGATTAGATGTATTGTGATTTGCCATTTGTTTTAACCTATTTTTTAAGTAATCTCATTTTGACAAAAGATTCACTTTAATTGTAGTGCATGGTTAATCTTATCTTTTACTTCACAAACATTAGAATGTCTATTCAGTAGGATTTTGAAGCCTACTTCAAAATTGTAGCATGTGACAGCATTTGACACTTACTGGTAAGAGAATAAACATTTTAAATTATAAAATTAAGTGATGATGCCTGGGTGGCTCAGTGAGTTAAGCATCTGCCTTCATCTCAGGTCATGATTACAGGGTCCTGGGATCAAGTCCACACATTGGACTACCTCCTCAGTGGGGAGCCTGCTTCTCCCTCTGCCTCCTAGTCTCCCTGCTAGCATGAGTGCTCTCTCTCTCTGACAAATAAATAAATAAAATCTTTAAAAATAAAAAAAAATTAAAAAATAAGTAGAAACCCCTGCCAAATTCTGCAAATGTTCAGTGTGTCATGATTTTCAAGAAAATATTAAACATAAAATTGGTCTAAAATAGACATAAATTATTCCTAGGACTAGGTGATATAAGACAAAGGATTCTGATATACACATTTCAATAGTCATTAAAACAAATCTTGGAAAAAAACTACAGTAAAAGCCATTGAAATTCAAGTATCTTATGTTGATGGTTTTCCATGTACAATGCTATTTATTGCAGCATTAAATACTAGTTTTATCACAGACAAATGTCCCAAACCGGTTGTATTTGTAGAATTGAATCTTTAAGAACTTTTAATAATATATGTGGCTTGGAAAAATAATAACAATATGAGAAACATTCATAAGTATATTAAATGAAAAAAGCATGATTAAAACTATTCCTATACTGCCAATATTTACTTAAGAGATTACAGGTTCATATAGAAACAAAGGTTGATTGAAAATACATTAAATAATTTAAAATGTTTATCTTTATGTGAAAGGGATATATATGGCTTTCATTTCATTCCTAATATTTCCCTAATTTTCTATGTGAATGTAATTTGCTGATATGAAAAAAAAAAAACTAGAGGGCATTATAAAACAAATAAATCCTTTTAATTTTAATTCCTAAATGTTATACCTGCATAATGAGGTTTACACAGAGTGCAATAAAAATATATTAAAATTACTTTTAAAATAAACTTAGTCTAAAAACATTCTATTTTTATATCAGATTGAATTTCCCTTATGACACAAAACCATCCATTACATTCAAAAATAATATCAGTGTTAGCACTTCTAAATCCACCCCTCCCCAAAAAATCTGGGTGAGAATACCATTCATTATCTGCTTCATACATATTAAAATGCACTAAAAACAAAATGTATGCCTGTGACTTCCCTGAATGAGAACTAAACAATGGACAAACCCCCAAGTTATCTTTAGGCATATTATTTAATTTTTTTGCTAAAGCAATTTAAGACAAAATGTTGAATTGCTTTAGATGGCTGGCAAGGGGGAATTGTTTCAAAATTCTTTTTATAGTTTTTTAAAATAAACATTTCCTCTTCAAAATATAATTGTTTCAATCTGGGATCATTTAGATGCAAGCAACAAGAACCCCACACAGTTTTAAAGAGCAGGATTTATCCTAAGGATTCCAAACCACTTTCTCAAGCGTCTAGAGCACAAAGCTGAGGGGGTAGGGGTGCTGGTGGTGCCAAATCTGCATCCCATTTGCTTCCCAAGAGCCTTTGGTAGTGGGTTCTCTTCACCTCCTGATTTTTAATCTGTCAGCAGATTGACAGTATCTATTTTCCTAAGCATGATAGCCCCAAAGGGCCCAATGTTCTTAGATTTTAAATTCTCAAGTATACTGAGTCCCATTCCTAAATTCTTGGGCTGAGAAACTGATTTGCACAACATGTATAAGTTCCACCCAGGTACATACTCTTTTGCAAAGGTGGTTCTCTAACAAAACAGATGGAGCTTAGAGGTGCACTTGCAGAGTATTTTATGACATACTCTGAAATGATGACCAGTAGGAAGAAGCAGATACAAGAAATGTATAATGTGGGGCACCTGGGTGGCTCAGTGGGTTAAGCCTCTGCTTTTGGCTCAAGTCATGATCCCAGGGTCCTGGGATCGAGCCCCGCATCGGGCCCTCTGCTCAGCGAGGAGCTTGCTTTCCCCTCTCTCTCTGCCTGCCTCTCTGCCTACTTGTGATCTCTCTCTCTGTCAAATAAATAACTAAAATTTTTAAAATAAGTGAATAAATAAAAAGAAATATATAATGTGTGTTTATCTTTATATAATACATATATTTATACAATTTCTTACTAATAAAAACAAGATCGACTCTTACTTAATACTTGCATGTTTTATATGGAAACAAAGCACCAAAAATTAATATATACCATAAAGTTTCATAACTGAAAAATACAACTTGTTTTCCTAAATTCTTTTTTTTTACTATTTTATTTATTTTTTGAGAGAAAGAGACAGAGATAGCCAGAGAGTATATTAGTGGGGTGCAGAGGGAGAAGCAGACTCCCCACTGGGCAGGGAGCCCAATGTGGGTCTCCATCCCAGAATCCTGAGCCAGCTGAAGGCAGACGCTTAACTGGCTGAGCTATTCAAGCACCCCATATTCTCCTAAATTTTCACTCTAAAATTGTACTTGCAAAGATTTCACATTAAGAAATAAGAGGATTTAAACCATGGCTCTGGAATTACGGTGCCAGTTTTTGAATCTTGACTCTACCATTGATTAACTATTTTTAATAAATACTTTAATAAATTTTTTTAGTTTTAGTTTTAAAAGTTTTAATAATTTTTTTTAAAGATTGATTTATTTACTTGGCAGACAGAGATCACAAGTAGGCAGAGAGGCAGTCAGAGAAAGAGGAAGGAAAGCAGGCTCCCCACTGAGCAGAGAGCCCAAGAAGGGTCTTGATCCCAGGACCCTGGGATCATGACCTGAGGCGAAGGCAGAGGCTTAAATTCACTGAGCCACCCAGGCGCCCCAGTTTTAATAAATTTTTAATAAATTACTCAATCTCTCTGCAACTCAGTTTTCTCATCTGCTAAATGAGGGTTATGACAGTCATAGGATTGTCCTGAGGATTTGACAAGTTACCATATGAAATAGGAGGACACTGGCATCTGGCACATAGTAATTTACTATGCTTTAATTATTAAAATTTTGCTGTATCCTTTGTTTTCAGATGACGGAGGCTCCAACTTTCCTTAGACAAGGACTACTAAGATATCCATTGTTTGTAACTATAAAGTCGTTTTCATGGAAGTTGATTAAAAATAAATTCTACCATAATCTCCTCTCTCAATATAGATGTTAATTGTAATGCAAGTGTGCTTGTAGAAATCTGGGCACAAATATAACTCAACTATTATTTGAATGATTTACTGATTCATAATTTCTGACTATAAAATACATAAAGAATTTTAAATAATTGGGGAAACAAACTAATATATAATTAAGTAGCCAAGAGATCACTGATAAATCTCATAACTCAGTGAGAACTACTGCTACATTTTCCATTTAGTCTTTTACCTAAACATTTTGTAATTTAGTTGATATCATTCATACATAAATTTTGTCTCTTGCTTTTTCATTTGATGTTTTGTGGAGGCCAAGAAAAACAAGGCTGTACCCACCTCGAGTCTAGCCCTGACATAAGTACAGCCATCTTGACAAAGCAAAAGCTGGCACCTTGCACCCCCTCTCCACCCGCTCCCCCCCCTCAGTAGTATGTGTGAACAAATAGTTAACTTGCAGAGATCACAATCCTGCAAGACAGGAGTCTCCCTTGGTTTACAAATGTCCCAGTGCTAAATCTCACTAACAAGGAAGCCTGATAGGAGGAATGTGACATTCCACCAGGAAACTCCCAACTGTCTTCATGTTAGTGCCTCATTTGAGGGAAAAAACGGCCTTGGCTTGATAATAACTAGGCCTCCAATATCCTGACAGTCTCCTTTACCCTGATAGCCCTTCTGAATATCCCCTTTGTCCTCACCCACCGCCGAGTCCACCCCTGCTCTGCCTTTAAAAACTCTGACTGTGATCTGGTTCAGGGTCCAAGTCCCTACTCCGCTGTGTCGGGTATACTTGGGCCCAAGCTTAAGCTTGTCAAATAAACCCTCATGTGATTACATCGGTGTTGGCTCCTTGGTGGTCTCTCAGACGTGAAAACTCGGGCATAACAGTTTAATGATTTAATAAAATAATCATTGATATAATCACTTTATAATCCTATTTTTCATGGTCTTGTAAACAATCCAATTTATGAAGTGCTTACTATCTAGGCTTTTTAGGCTGCCTGGCCTCTACAAAGTCATGAAAACACTGAAAATATTTGTATACTTTAAGCAGCTATTTATTCAGTGCCTAATCTGGACACTTCATTCTACATGACTTAGCTTGTTCACATTTTCAGATTCCCCAGGGATCACTATACACAATACCCATCACCTTTTCTACCTACTTCCTGACCTTCCGGGCCATCATCATACATATTTTGCATTCAGAACATGGATTATCCTCTCCAGTGGAATCTTGCACAACGTAGTTTTATATATACTTAATGATCCTATGACATTCCTGTATGATATGATTTCACTCACATGTGGAATCTACAAAACAAACCATATGAATAAACAAGCAAACAAAAAGAATCAGACCTAAACACAAACAATAAACCAACGGTTGTCAGAGGGGCGGGGGTGGGGGATGGGCAAAATGAGTGAAGGAGAGTGAGCGAGATATACGCTTTCAGTCATGGAATGAGTAAGACAGGAATAAAAGGCACAGCAAAGGGGACATAGCCTATGATACTGCAATAGTGTTGTATGATGACAGATGGCAGCTACGCTTGTGGCAAACACAGCACCATGTATAAAGTTGAATCACTAGTTTGTACAGCTGAAACTGATGTCTGTCAACTATACTGAAATACAAAAAAAAATTAACAGTAAAAATCTTCATATTAAAGATTTTACTCACATGTGTGTGTATATGTCATGTTAGTTTCACATTATTGTTATAACAGATTACTACAAAGTCGGGGGTTTAAAACGAGAAAAATTAATTATCTTACATTTCTGGGGGACAGAAGTCCAAAATCAGTTCTATGAGGCTAAAGTCAAGATGCTGGTAAGGCTGGTTCATTCTGGAAGGTCTGAGAGGTGAGTCTGTTTTCTTGACTTTTTCAACTTCTAGTGGCTGTCTGTATTCCTTGATTTATGGGTGGCCCTTCCTCCATCTTCAAAGCACATCATTCTAATCACTATTTCTATCATCACCTGTCCTTTCAGACTCTGACTCCTTTCTCACCCGTGTTATAGAGCCTTTGTGATTAGATTGGTCCACCTGCATAATCTAACATAATCCCTCCATTTCAAGATCCTTAATTTAATCACATCCCCAAAGTCCCTTTTTCCATAAAGTTACCTTTCACAGGTACTAGGGATTAGGCTGTGGACATATTTGGGGTTCTTTATTTAACTCATCATGTATAATTAGTGACTTATACTTGTCGCAAAGCCCCACAGTACATTTGTGTTCCTTTTCAGATATTATTATGTTGATTCCTCTTTTCCTAATATCCATATCTTTATCTCAGTTATTCTTTTTGTTCTAACAAAATTTTAATCCATATGCCACACCCAACAATCAACCGATTAATTAATCAATGTAACATATCATACTTCTTTTCCTGTTTGGGAGCACATAAAGTTATTTCCAAAGTTCTAATATTCAAATAATGCTGTGATGAATATCTTTGAGCAAAAAAGCATCTGCATTTTAAATTATTCTTTCAGGAAAGATTCTCAGACGTAGAATTATTAGGTCAAGGGGTATAAATATTTTATGACTCTTAAGAATTATTGCCAAATAACTTTCTAAATATGTTGTTCTAAGTGATATTCCCATAAGTAGAGTTTGAGAGGGTCTATCTCATGACATATTTGCTGTCGCTGAGTTTTTGGAATTAAAAAACAAAATTCATAGCTAACTTGCTTGAAAAACTGAAATGTTTTAATTTATATTTTCCCGAAGAGTAATTATAGTGATTATTCTTTTCATTTTTTAACTTTCTTTTTTTCCTGAGTTATCCATTTTTTTTAATTGTTTTTGATTTCTTAATTTTTTTTTCTCATTTGGAACAAAATCATGTGTGAATTCCAGGAAAAATATTTTGTTCATGTATAATTATTTTTATTATAAACCAATTAATTTGGGGCACCTGGGTGGCTCATTGGGTTAAAGCCTCTGCCTTCAGCTCAGGTCATGCTCAGCGGGAAGCCTGCTTCTTCCTCTCTCTCTGTCTGCCTCTCAGCTTACTTGTGATCTCTCTCTGTCAAATACATAAATTTTTTAAAAATCTTAAAAAAACAATTAATTTGATTTACTAGTATTGTATTTAAAAGTTTCTGTATGCATGGTTGCAGTAAATATTCTGGTGTGCTATTGAATTTTTTATTTCCTTTCTCAGTCCAATAGTCCATATCAACCAATTCTTCTTCAAAATATTAAAACATGGTTTGAGCAAAAGCAAATATTTATATCCAAACTTCTTAGGCCACTTGTGGTTAGGTTTGATAAAAGCTGAATAGAATTTTATTCTAGTGTTATTTTTTTATTTTTTTTATTTTTTAATAAACATATAATGAATTTTTATCCCCAGGGGTACAGGTCTGTGAATTGCCAGGTTTACACACTTCACAGCACTCACCATAGCACATACCCTCCTCAATGTCCATTACCCCACCCCTCTCTCTCAACCCCCCTCCCCCCAGCAACCCTCTAGTGTTTTTAATTCAGTTTCACAATTTTTCTCTAATACTTTTTCTTTAAAGACAGTAGACTGCTTGCAGAAATTTGATTAGTAAAAATATGGCCTAATTATATAGTTATTACACCAAATTTGATCAATGACAGGTATATTAGTTACTTGAGCTGTAGTAACAAATTACCATAACCTGGGTGTATAAAACAACAGAAACCTACTCTCTTACCATTCTGGAGGAAGAAAGCCTAAAATCAGTTTCACTAGACTGAAACAAGTCATGGCAGGTCAGGCTGTGTCCGGAGGCGCTCTGGGAGAATTTGCTTCATGCCTCTTCCAACTCTTGGTAGAAGCCCATTCTCTTTGGCCTACTTGCATCACTGCTTTCTCTGCCTCCAGCTGCATATCACCTTCTCTGTGTGTGTATCAACTCTTTCTCTCCATCACTTTTTTTTTTATATTTTATTTATTTATTTGACAGACAGATTACAAGTAGGCAAGAGAGGCAGGCAGAGAGAGAGAGGAGGAGGAAGCAGGCCCTCCGAGGAGCAGAGATCCCGATGCGGGGCTCGATCCCAGGACTCTGGGATCATGACCTGAGCCGAAAGCAGAGGCTTTAACCCACTGAGCCACCCAGGCGCCCCTCTGTCTCACTTTTTTGATATGTGATGTCATTTAAGGCCTAACCAGATAATCCATGATAATCTCATCTCAGAACTCTTTATTTAATCACATGGGCAGAAGCATCTGTTAACATATAAGACTTTGATCTGAGATCTGTGGGGGTCAACTCTCAGGCCATTACAACAGCATCCTGAAAGGCCTTTCAATAGATGCAAATCTCTAATTACCCTTTGTGTCAAGGAGAGAAAATATGGCAAAAATTTTCTAAGGATTACATGTTTTGGGGAGTAGGTATCCTGTAAACCCCATGGTGCTACACAGAAAAAGGGAGGAAGAGATAGAACAATAGAGCTCTATATGGAGATAGGTTTTGGGTTTTGTTTGTTTATTTTATCTTGAACTATTAGCAGCTAATAAAATGTATTGCTTCCCAGTGTTAATCAGAGAAGGACTGGAGGAAGAAATGTTAGTGCTTAGAAATATTCTATTTCCCATGGATATGAGAAATATCTGCTTCCAAAAAGGGAATACTCCAATGTGAAATACCCCCTCAACAGCCAACTTGGAATTGTAATCTTCTGATCATAGACTTAAACAAATACCAGAAAAATCCAGCATTACTGTGGTTTATGTTTTAATCATTCATTTTACAATAACAAATAAATCTATCTCAACAATGCTTTTCTATACTTGAAAATAAGAGCAAACTATTTTTGTCTAAGTATTTGATTACTTTATATCATAAAATATAAAAACTTCTAAAACTAACTTAATCTATGTTTCTACAATATCATGGTTTCCTAGGGAAGCTGGGTGGCTCAGTCAAGGTTAAGCACCTACTTCGGTTCAGGTCATGATCTTGAGCCCTGAGTCCGACTCCCTGCTCAATGGGGAATCTGTTGCTCCCTCTCGCTCTGTGCTCTCTCTCTCTCTCTCTTTTTCAAATACATTTTTAAAAAATCATGATTTCCTAACTTTATTATTTTTAAAAAGCTTATAATGTTTATATATTTTTAGATATATATGGAATATTCTCCATATCTTTATTTAACATGTCGTTCTGTTGTTTGTTTTTTTTAAAGATTTTATTTGTCTATTTCACATAGAGAGAGATCACAAATAGGCAGAGAGGCAGGCAGAGAGAGAGGGAGAAGCAAGCTCCTGCTAAGCAGAGAGCCCGATGAGGGGCTCAATCCCAGGACCCTGAGATCATGACCTGTGCTGAAGGCAGAGGCTTAACCCACTGGGCCACCCAGGCACCCCCTCTTGTATTTTTTATTATAAGAAATTCAAGTACCTCTGACTCAAACTACCTATCCTTTGGGTATCTCTGTAGTTCATAGTAATTACTAAAGAAGTTGCTGACATTTGTCAGGACCATTCTCAAACACTCCAGTTATTTTCTTCTATACAACTATGTCTTAAAAAATGACATTTTTTAAACACATAATAGGTTGTGTGTGAGATAAGAAGACCATGACATACCGACAGGCAGGGCAATCTGAAAAAGGAGGTATTCCTTTTCTTATCTTTTCCTTCTCCTTCCAGATATAGTGGCAGTGCCTCTAGAAGTGTGTTGAAAAAAAATCGATGGAGCATATGTGATGTAATACATGGGCAAGGGAAAAATATTTTCAGAATAGTATCACACTTAAAATGTTCTTGAGGATGTCTTAGATTTGGGTCTTTATTTCTGCCAAATTCTCCAATGTCTGTGCATATCTTTTATCTAATAAAAGAACAAACCAATCATAGGTCTCTTTCTTGATACAGCTCTGGCAATCAATATTCATATTCACCTTGGAGACATTTTCCCCACCACAGGCAGCCATTTGCTGACATTTTGATTCAGAGATTTGCAATTGCAGACAATTGGTATCTAAATGAGTTGTGACAGCTGGAAGGAAAACTACTGTTTTAAGATTTTCTTTCATATGTCAAATCATTTCATTACTTAATTTTCAATGACACATTTAATGGTATTTTTCATCATGATAAAAGTAACACAATCCAGAAACTGGTCTTTTGACATGCAATGTATTTTGACATAAATCAAAAATCCTATTAAACTTTTAAATCACACCACATTGTAGGTCTCTGGTTCATTGTT